>BQNB010045001.1:0-44553 GCA_026074375.1 Tanacetum coccineum
TGATCTTGTTCCACTCCGCTTCTAGGAGCACGACGAAAAGACCAGGTCAAGTTCTCCTGTGACAGTTTAGAAGCCACATCGACTGTCTTCTTCACTTCCAGCTCATAAAGCCTACTGTCTCTCGAACTCTATCATCTAAGTCTGAAGTCTCTTTATCAGCTTCAGTGCCTCTGTGAACTGCTTCTGTCTCCTACGGTCTACCGCCAGCATCTTTGTAATCACCGTCTGTCTCCTACGGTCCGCTGACTGTAACTCTCTAATCTCTGACTGCTGAGCTAACACTGTGGTACGTAGCGACATAACCTCTGCACGCGCAAGGTCACTCACGTCCATGGATCGTCCCTAAGCCTCTCAGGAAATCCTAGCCATAGTCTCCATGAGTCTAGCAGTACGTGCATGTGCACGCCTATCCCTAAACAACATGGTGAGCCGACCAGCCAATAGTTGTCGCCCAGTCTGCTCATCATCCAACCTCGTATAAATCTCATCTGTGTCCTGCCTAACCCTAGTCTCAAACCCTATCATCCTCTGGCTAAACTCTGCCACATCGGTAACTACTGGTATCCCCTGCATGGCCTTAACTATCTCATCCTAAGAGTCGGTGATCCCATATCCAACATCTCTCTCTAGATCACGCCTGATCTCCCTATCCATAGTGACAACAAAACCATAGTCTGCCCTAAGACCTTTAGTCGGTCTAGCAGCAGCAGCAGACGAGCTCTCTCCAACCTCGTATCTAGGACCAAGAACGATACCTAACCTCTTTCGAGGTGGTAAGGTAACCTTGGGTCTGTCTGCTCTACGGTCAAGAGAGAGTAAATGCAAAGGTAGTGTCCCTGATGATGGTGCATCTGGTCTGGTGTGGGAGAGTATGATGGGTTGTGGTAATGGTAATGAATGGGAAGTGGATGCGGCCTCGGCTCTCAGCTGGATCATCGCAGCTCGATAGTCCAACGGACAAATAGGACTAGCAGGTGATGGAGCTGATATAGGTAAGGGTGGTGATAGTGGTAGTGATGAATATGGTATCGGGGGTAGTGGTGGAAAGGAATCTGGGGCAGTGGTGATGACCATAGGAGAGCGGTGATGATGGTGGAGTAGATATAGCGAGAAGTCTGGCAACCTCGGCATCAGACCATACTGGTGTAGGTACTGGAGCTGGAATAGAAATCCTAGCTGTAACGCGATATGCAGGGTGTGGTGGTGGTGTGGCCGCAGACTCGTTGGTCTCGAACGGCTTTGTCTCCTCTGCAGATGGGGCCTGATCGGCAGCTGGTAAAGTAACAGTTGTAGAGTCAGCAAGAGTTAGGTGCTCCTCCTCCTCCTCATCATCATCAACCTCGATGTCAACATCATCATCCTCTAATGACTCATCCTCATCATCGTCGTCATCTCCTCCGTCGGCAGGATAATCGACAGGATCCTCCTTAGGGTCCTCGTCGTTATCCTCCTTCGGATCCTCCTCAAGATCGGACTCCGGAACATAATCTGGTGACTAAGCAGTGGGTAAGGCATCAGCAGGCAGTGGCTACTCCTCAGCCGGAAACACCTCGTCCTCCTCCGACATATACTCGAGATATATCGGCTCTAGGATAAAGTCTGGTAGGGGTGGTGACTGTGGCTCCTCGGGGCCAGGTATGTAGTCTGGTGATGGCGGGGCCTGTAAGGCGACCTGCACATACGGGTCATCTAGCATCTAGGGCAGTCCCTCGTGCTCAGGTCCAACAACTCCTGGTGATCCAATGTCTGATAAGCCCTCGAACGGAGGGGGGGGGGGGGGAACTGGACACTTAGTGTATGTAACGTGGATTCATCTGAATCTTGACATGCGTATGCCCGTAAAAGTGTTGTCTTTGGGTTTGTCGGCTAAATATAAATGTAAAATCTTGATAACTAAAATATACACCACACGACGACACATCAACCACGTATATCAATTATGAATGCATCTAGTATAACCAACTAATGAAACAACTAGCGTATGTATGTCCCATGAAAACCCCTTTGTATGAATGCAATGTTTGAAAATGGTTATAGTCCAGTAAAAACATTTGACCTGGTTCTCTATAACCTTGGCTCTTAATACCAATCTGTAACACCCCCAAATTGGGTTGCAGCGGAATAAGGGTCCGAGGCGTGTTACTTCATAGATCAATAACACAAGATATATATAGAACGACCAAAAATTCGTTTAAAACCAATACATTAGATTTAACAAAGTATTTGTTAGATAAGCCCGAAGCTTCACTTGTTCACTTGTTCAAATTACAAAGATTTCTAGCCCATAACAGATATACAAAATGTAATGCGACAAAATCTTTAATGCATGATATCCAAATCAAAACCACCAATGTATCCCTTGCACCTCGTGCTTATTGACCTCCTAAAAAACATTGCTTTAAAACGTCAACAATAATGTTGGTGAATTCATGGGATTGATAAATCGTATATTGTAGGACCACAAGATTTCCCAAGTGTATGATAATTCAACAGATGCAAACATCATATAAATGTAATTATGTTGCCCTAAGCTCATGACACTGAAGCTCGACATGAATGAATACAATATAAATTGCCTACATTGCCCATGTTGATGTTCTAACCTGCAACATCCTATGTTCGACATGGTATACGTTCGTTTGTCCAGTGATAGCTAATCACCCGAACGGGGATGCCAATCCCAATAGATCTATTCATAACATTCACGCTCACAATCCAGTAATTGACAGTTTATGATAATGGGCTCAACTAGGGTTATCACTACTTAGGCAACACGTAATCATAAAGTAAAAGTATCCACTTGTGTCCAATTGTAAAACAATGAATGTTTCTCACCCCAAAAACTTGTAAAATAAAATCATGTAAAACGTGAGGCTATGAACTCACCTTGAGTGAGCGTATGTCAAGTAAATCACAGAAAATGTGTCACGGTAATGATCGAGTGCAACCTAATCCAATATAGGTCGTATAAGTACTAATCACATTAGGTAACTACTACTATATATAATTCTATATAGCTAATCACCATCTAATGGTTTTAGTGAAATCGTTTATAAATATACCTTTAGTAAAAATGACATAACTTTATCGTTTCAAGTCTGTTTCTCGCGTTTCTTATGCCCACGCTTTCGTATTAAGACGACGTATCAAAATATGACATTTTTTTATTTCATGTCCTCTGGTGAACAGTACATTTTACTGTTCACACCAGTTATAAAGTTATTTTTATAGTTTTAGTTATCGTAAGACCCGTAAATGGCGTATCTTATTCGTTATAGCTCCGTTTTTAGCGATTCTTTTGAGTACCTTCTCATAATTGAAAGTTATACTTATTTATGAGGTTTTCCAAAAATAAATGTCTTTGATGAACAGTAACTTTTTATAAAGTATTAATTATCATAAACTCGCGAAATTCATAATTCCTTCGTTATTGATTGAAAAATTACGATTCTTATCATTTTGGAATCCTAAAAATATGCGTGATCTGTGAAAAATGGATATATTAGAAGTATTTTATGACTTGTTTTTATAAAATCCATTTTATAAACCCGGTATTAACGTAAAAACGTATATTTGTCGTATCTTTTTCGTTATAAGGCGGTTTTTCGAGTTCTTTACATATTTAGA
Source organism: Tanacetum coccineum (assembly GCA_026074375.1). Classification (NCBI taxonomy): domain Eukaryota; kingdom Viridiplantae; phylum Streptophyta; class Magnoliopsida; order Asterales; family Asteraceae; genus Tanacetum; species Tanacetum coccineum. Next base: position 3,628 of record BQNB010045001.1, read on the forward strand.
ATCGTCATGAGGTGTACTATATTTATAAAACATAATATGGCTGTCACCATACACAAACCAAAATAGCCCCTTTGAAATCAATATGTATACTTATTTATATAACTTGTTTTATGTACTTTTCAACCTAGTAAATTACCACAAGTCTTCCACAACTCTTTTTACCCTATGTCATACATATAATAATGTCCATTGTCCATATTGTTTCCACATGAGTCCATGACAACAAGATTAACAAGTCATTTACAACACTTTTACTTATAACATATTAAGTAAATTTTAAAAACCCTAATTTGTATATACACTTTTTATACTTAAACCAACATGGTATAACACTTATATATCTATTTTAACATGATATTACCAACAACATAACATATGTAAAAGTGTACAAAACCATGATTACAAGTATAAGCTCATTTTCCATGATTAAAAGCATCATAATGGTGATTGTGTTATATAAAACTAATATTCACATAAAAAGATAAGTATGAAAAGATTAGGGTTTTAGATAACCTTATTATGATGTAAGGTAGAAGATCACAATATCTAAACCCTTGTTTAGATATAAAACCAAAGCTTACAAGCTTAGAAAACCCTAATCCAACTAGAAACCCTAATTTCCCTTTTTCTTTGATTACCCTTCTTAATCAACCAACCAAGCTTCCAAACCTTCTTGTATCACCTTAGATATGTTCTTAGTTACTTGTATAAGTGCTAAAATAAGTTGTATGAAATTATTGTGGGGGTTTGGTGTTTGTTGTGGCCAAATAAGAGAAGGAGGGAGAGATAGTTGATTTATGATAAGTGAAGTGAAGTGTGTATTTTATCTCTCACTAGTTGCAAGACTTATAAGTGTAAAGGCTAGCCAATTATATAAAATAAAGACCAAGAGGTCAAGTGGTAAATGGGGGGCGGGGGGCGGCAAGATGAGTAAAAAGGGGGTGACTAGTGGTCAAAACCACTAGTCACAAGTTAGTCTTCACTAACTCTATGTTGTACATGTTCTTGCTAGTTAATGCTTATGTTCTTATGTCTCCTAAGATGGTGATTATCCCATGAATTCTAGGAAGGAATGACTAGCAATAATTTGTGTAAAAGAAAAGATAATGAAAGTATACTTGCACTTTTTATAAGTTGTAGCTTTTATTTAAAGTGTATAACTTTGAAATTGTAAGTCTAGCTTATTTCCCTTATGAAAATTTCGGCCCATATGGATAACATAGGTAAAGTTTTATAAACTTTGAGCATTGGAAATAAAAATGGGCATTTGTTGAGCGTAGATTTATTTATGGTGGTTCCGGGTATACCTAAATGAAATTTTATCGCGAAACGTACACAATTTACGTAACCAATAAAATAAAATGAACAAAGTTAATAATTATCCTTAAAATAATTACTTAACACTTGCTTGACGTAAACATTTAATTGTTTGATGCCCGTTTACATTGAACGATAATTTTTAGCTTACGCGATTTAACTTAACGATTACGATTAAAAGCAAACGCGTACAATACTAAAACTACATAGTGAATTTATTGACGTCGCAAATGACCCTAAAACACGGGGTGTTATAGAGTGAATAATATCAAATATAGACCCAACATTCGACTCAGAACTATAAAAAGGAAGCCTAGTGTGTTTACATAATTGACAAGCATGAACACAGCGGAAAACTTTGTTTTATTATATGAAATAAAATGAGAAGACTCTAATCAATGAAGCACATCTTCTCTCGAGTTTCCAAGGTGTCTGTGCCACGTGGTGGGGCTCAACGAGTAAATTGTCAAACTGAAATCAAATGTTTAGTTATATTAGGTGTTACAAGAACATGATGAAGGTGAAGGGGTTTATGTGGTGTATGCAAAAGGCTATGGCCTGTGTGAGTCATGGGTATAGGTTGGTCGTTACCAACAAATACAGATTTATACAAGCTTGAATTGCTAAAAGAAGTGAGCATACCTGTGTTCTCGGCTACATGAGAGGACGCCCCAGTATCCATGTTCCAATTTGGTTCTTGGAGAGTCATTATTTGAAACGCCTGTGGAAGCATAGTAGCTTGAGGAAGATACGATAGTGACATACCATAATTCGAAAATACCATACCCCTTGGTTACTGAAACTGACTCGCGGCAATAGGAGGTGTCGAACCTGGTAGGCCTTGTTAGACGAGTGGCATTGGGTTGTGAAACTGGGCCTGCTGAAAAGGACCAATTGGACTAAATGCTTGAGGTTGGGCTGGTGCTTGTGGCTGATGGGCTGCCGAAGACACTTGCTGGGCCGGTTGCTTTGGAAAAGAACTTGGACTGATGTGAAAGTAGACATACCCCATATTGGTGGGTTAGACCGAGTAAACAGGTGGTGAGGTTTGGGCCACACATGGTTGTCTAAGATTTCAGTTAGTATTAGTAATAGAGGGTTTGGACGCCACATTAGAGGCATTCTGTGGAGCATGATTTGATGAAGTAAGTGGCATGCGACCTTGAGGTGTCAAAGTAGTAGCAGATGGGCGAGGTCGTAGGTCGTTTACACCATGGACAAACTTACAACGGGCTCCATAGGTGCAAGATCCGCGTTGAAAGTTTTGACATACATTAAAACCCGATGTGCTCATTGTATTCGCCTTATCAGTAGGTCAAGTAGAAGCAACAAGCACCTTAGGCGAAGAGGACGATTTATGAAGAATTGATTGAATAACCAATGAATGAGACATGTCACTTTCTTCCAGAAGCATCATCGACCAAAGTTCATAAAAATAGGGGCTTTCTCCCGAAGGCGAATGACACGGGCAGCATCCGGATACTTACATTGAATTCCATTGACGGCGTAGGTCACACGACTAGAATATTTCACCGGTGAATCAAGATTAGCGAGATGATCCACTTTGGATTTTATGTCTTGGAAGAAATCAGTTATGGATGAACTTCCAATGGCCATGTTGCGAATTTCATTGTCAAGTTGAGTGACACGATCATCTGATGCGTAAATTGTTTTAAATAATATTTTGCCAAGTTTTAAATTTATAAAACTTGTTTACCGATACATGCACTAACGGGCAGAGAACTCGGTTGTATATAGTGCAGTAGCTTGGTAAATCTGAGGTCGTCCCAAGAGCTAAGGTTTAATAGTTCTAATTTGAGTTGTCACGATTGAAAATGGTTTTAAGATTGATTTTAAGAATTACGGGAAAGTAAATGCAATAAAGTAAATAGAAAAAAGATATCAGGGAGAAAGACGTGTTAACCTAACCATTTTATTACCAATGCTATGATTACATTTTCCTGTGCAATGTTTAATTATAAGTTCCATTAGTGGTTCTAAATTCGACAAACTTGAATTTTCATTTAAGGTATGTCATATTCTTACTCTGCGATCCCACATTCCCCTACGATCATACGAGCAGGACATCCAAGCTTGCAGTGGTTAAACCCTAACTACCTTTAAGACCAATCTATAATCTAAACTGATTATTAACCCCCTCTGAAAGAGTTCCCATGCTATATAAGTATTTAATGAGAGAAAGGCGATAATCTATTTAATTCCTACACTAGGGATAGATGTCAAGCTACCCTAGTACCCCACTAATCCCAGGTTCAACATGGTAAGTCTAATATCAGGATTAATAAGATCTAAGCCACCCTCTATACTACCAAAACATGGGGATCAATGAAAGGCTATAAGGATATCTAACAGAACCATAATTAAACAGGAAATCATAATCACAACAACAGTAACTACATGGTTAGGCCAGCACTAGGAGTGCTTAGCCGCTCATAGTAACAGCAATGCAAGAATTAATGAATAAAGACATGGATTGAATCATCATAATTCTTACAGAGAATGAAATGAATGATTAAATACAATAAGTATGCTAGTGGCTTCTCCCTTGGACCTTCAGATGAAATGCTTCGAACCTTAGGGGTTTGGTTCACCCCTTAGAACTGTGTGTGAAGTGGTGGTGGTGAGTGATGCTGAATGAGCCGGAGGAGGGCTCTATTTATAGGCTTCGAAAGGTTTACGGCGTAATCCTTATGGGATGTTACGCCGTAACCTTGCTACGTAAGCATCCAATCTTCTAGGCATAAAAGTATGTTACGGCGTAACCTTGTCGCCTATGTTACGCCGTAACGCTGAGTCAGATACATCATCTCTTGTAAATTTGAATGTTGCGGCGTAATCTTGGAGACACTTTACGTCGTAAAGGGTGTGATGACTCATTTCTTCGTTCTAAGATGTTACAGCTTAATCCCTCGGGGGTGTTACACCGTAAAGTGCCTTGGACTCTTCACTTTAGTGCATTTCTTGTCCAAATCTCTTGTCTTTTGCTAAAATGCTCACTTGGTCCCTGAAATCTGAATATGAACAATTAAGTAACGTTTTCATACATTAATAGCATATTTGTAAGCATTTTTATAGGGAATTTAATATTAAAATGTATCAACTATTTGATGCTATCAAATATCCCCCCACTTGACATCTACTTGCCCTCAAGTAGAACCGTTTAGAATACTTCATAAAAGGATTGTTCTAATTTAACTTGGAGAAATGAATTTATAAACTACTTATGCTAGAAAACATATGAACCGAACACCTCATGAAAAGGGGATAAAAAAACATTCAACTCTCATTACTAAACTAAGTGTTTAATTTCGGGGTGATCACTCAATTGCAGTCATAGTATGTATTATATCATAAGTGTGGAAAGTACACAAGTCTCCACCAACTAGAATTAGGGTCTAAACAATCTCTAAGGCAACATGGGTGATATTTGGTTTATTGGGTGATATAAGGGGTAAGGATAGACATGGGATTCACTTAAAATGGTTGTTAAGATAAAAACATGAAACAAATAGTCTAAAGTAAACTAAGGTTATCATAACTAGCTACTGTCCATCCAAGGTCCAAAAGTATGAGTTCAAAAACCTGATCTTTAATAATGGACTACTAGCTCCATTCTTAATCCTTGTTGAGATGGCTTGGTGCAATAATCGGCTACTAGCTCCATTTTTTTATTTTGCACCATCTTTACATTTTTTTTAGTACATGGGTGCCTTTTTAGTTGCACCCTCTTTTCTTTATTTTCTTCATGATAAATACGTAAATGCTACATGAGTTTATATCTTTAATTATTGCCCCTGCAACATCCGATATTATACGCACATCCCCCCACTTGAGATGAACAACGTCAAAAGTGGTGATATAGGGGGGTCTTTATAGATCATAACTGATTGGTATTCCACGAATGCATACAATTCTCGTTCCCATTCACCCGAACCATGGATTTAAATAGCCAGAGATTTCAACACAAAGAATATAAAGACTATAGGGTAGGCTAAGGCGAAATGGTGTAACGAAACATATAGGGTTTGAACAGGAATGGCTTGACATGGTGATCTAGGGTTATCTTGCACTGGTAGTGAGTACAACTAGGGTTTTACACGGGGAGGTCGACAAGTCAGTGTGACAAGCCGATAAACCCACACACATATAGGATTTTTGGGTGATTTCCTAAAATGTTGCCTTTTTGAACAGTCTATTCCAACTAACCAATTAGGTCTTAACAAGATGTACATGCCAAGTTCTAAAGTCTATAATACTACCGGCACTCTCATGTATTTGGTGGATTTTATGTATAATAGATGAAAATGGAATATTAGGCTTAATCTCACCAAATTAATTATAGGATAATAATGTGCTCGGCAAAGATTTATTCTAGTTTAGTAAGAAAAACATGTCAAAATTTTAAAATTGGCATCATTTTTCAAAGAAAACTAGGAAATCGAAGGCAAATATAGGTCAAGTGGTAATTTTACTCCCATCCCCCCACTTGGTTTGTACAATGTCCCTATTTTACAGTTAAGGAAATGAAATCATGAAATAAGAGTAGAATTATAGCAAAAGACTCTTCTAAGTGTTGCTCTCTTCTCTGAGTGATAATTGCAAGAGTTGACTTCTTGCAAAGTGTCTATAGAACAACCTCGTTTCCCCTGAAATTACTAGACTACAACAAGCATTAACCATTCATAGATAAATATACATTACAATCTAACTCACTTTCGTAGGAATCACGGTTGCATTTAGCATATGCAACAAGCCTTTTAAACCACTTGGTGTCCCAAGTGGACGAGTAAAGTCTCGTGAGGGTTTATAGGGAACACACCCACAAAGTTCATTTACTTATACACGGTTTTTGAAAAGGTTTCCAACTTATTTTTAGTTTTCAGAAAAGGTTTGCTGCGTAACCATGGTATTGGTTACGCCGTAAACATGTGGATTTAAAAAAATTATATTTGAACTAAAAAGGTTACGGCGTAACAAGTACAGGACTTTACGCCGTAATAATATCTGTTATGGTGTAACCTAAGTGGTTACGCCAAGACAGAACCTTACTACCACATGAATACAAGTCAGGGGGACTTCAAATTCCACTTTCTTATAAAGAAGACCTGTAAAATATAGTTAGAAACCAACGAAAACCAACTAATATGCAGAAAATAAAAGACGGGTTGTCTCCCGACAAGCACTTTTGTTATTACCGAGTCTTTAAGTTAGACTCAAGACGCTCTACGTCTTTCTGTGGATCCTTCTTCCACTGTCTACTTCCTTACGGATCATGTCCCTGAAGCTTTACCTTTTTTCTCTTCCCAACGGTAAAGCATCCATTAGTTCTTTAGTGACACAAATGAAATTTTAGCCAGTGTCAAACGAGTATCTCTTTACTTCAAAAGTTTCTACGTGTACCATTGGTGCGTCATACTCTTATATATCAATTCTAAGTTGTCGTCTTTCCTCCTCCTCTGATTTTTGATCATGCCACCAATAGGTAATATATCCTTGTACTTTCTTGCAATTTTCCCATATATCTTCTAGCATATGTCCTTTCTTCCCTACTCCTAATTCATATTCATCTGCTAATTGGTCAATTTCTAGATCGAACATCCACTTATAGTCATCAAAACTCTTTTCTCACGGGTCTTTTACTACATCCTTTTGAAAGCAATCAAATAGCCATATTTTGAGTAGGGATTTTTTTCACTGGTTCACTTACGTTTATGTGTCCTACCTTTGTCAATAACCAATCCATAAAAGGGTAGTCCTTGGGACTAGGATTGAGATTCTCTTAGTCCTTGATTTTCCTTGAAGCAGGAGTGTTTGGATTGTTGATACACCATTCTTCAAACCTTTCGTCCCAAATCAATCCTTTCTCTTGGTTCTCTTCGTATTTAACTAACGGGAATTCATAAAATGATAAATCAGCCCCGTTTATTTTCTTTCTATCATCATCATAGTAACAGTACCATTTTTTAAGATCTCATTCTTTATTCATTTCATACATCTCATGGCCTCCATTACACTCTTTTATGTTTGGGTCACATGTCAGCCAAAATTTGAGTTTGCCTTTCAGAATTTGTTTAACTGGTTTACAAAAATGCATGATAGGGAGGTTTATATCAAATTTAAGTTTTCTTGGCTTTTTACGACTTTTTCCTTGCTCTTGATAAGTATGCACATCGTTGGTTTCCTCAACCCTAGATGATGCGTCCGAGGGAGTATTATAGGTTGTGTTTATCATATAAATCTCTGTTATAGGGGTTGTGAACATATGAATCTTTTTGTCCATATCGAAGGTAACTCTGTCACCTCTAATTCCTAAGGAGAATTTTTTATTAAAGACATCTATTTAGGCATGAATGGCTGCTAGAAATGGTCTCCCAAGAATCATGGTTTCATTACGTGTGTTTAACATATCCATAACCACAAAATCTAATGGGAATAAGAATTTATCGATCTTGACAAGGACGTTCTCAACTATTCCTATAGGAGATCTTTTTGTCATATATGCCATTTCAACAAGCATGTCAGTCTTCTTAAGTCGAGCTAGTTTTAAGTGTTCGAAAATGAACTTGGGTATGATATTAAAGTTGGCGCCTAAATCTGCCATAGCAATAAAATTTAGACTTCCAATAGTGCAAGGAAGGGTAAAACTCCCAGGGTTTAACTCTTTTGGTGGTAATTGACATGTCAGAATTTTTGGAGACACATCGTTTGTTTGGATAATTTGAGTGCATTTGTTAGAGGCAATTAATATCTCATGTTGTCCATTATTGATGGGTGTCTTTTTGTTAGCGTACATTGCTTTACATTGGTCTAATGATGGACTGTTTATATCATTGGTAGTTTTGGTGTGAAATTCTTTTGTTAGCTGCTCGATTTGGGTTTCTAAATTTTTAAGAGAATCGGCTTGGTTCTGAGTATTAATTTCGGCATTCTCCTGGAGTTTATTTACCTATTCTTCCATCTCGGTCCTTCTTCGCGTTGATTCCTCTAGGTGTTTGTTCATAAGCTCCTCTAAACTTGGCCTCTTTTCTCCAACTGGTGGGCGATTATCCATGCGTGTGTAGTATCCAGGTGGGCCTACACGATACTTAGCTCCATTACTGAAAGGTGAAGGTCATCCGAACTCGCCATATTTAGCCTCCTTGATGCTTTTTACTTCCTCCTTGAGAGGGCAGTCTTTATCAAGATGAGCTCCTCCGCAGTTTTGGCATCCGACTTGAATAGCATGAACATTCTCTTTTAGTTTCTTCATGTCTCGACCGAGATTTTCTAGTTTGTTTACAATAGCAGCAATCCCTTTAGAATTACTATTACTTTCTATATTTCTGTTGGACGACCCATCATGCCACTTTTGGGAGTGGTCAGCCATAGTATGAATCACCGTTAATGCTTGGACAGGTGTCATGCCAGGAATTGGCCCTTGTGAGTCAAGCAATTGGTGGTTCAAGGCCCCATGACCATTATAGAAGATGCTTACCTTCTGATGGTTATTGATGCCATGGGTAGGGCATTTATACAGAAGGTTATTATACCGTTCCCAAGCTTGGTACAATGTCTCGTCTCCTTCTTGCTTGAAGTTGCGAATTTCCTCAAGCTGTTTGCCAGTTCTTGATAGTGGATAGTACCTTTGGATAAAAGCCTTTTTAAGGAGATCCCAGGAATTGATGGTTCATGGAGGAAGTCTGTCCACTCATCTCTTAGCGGCTCCAGTTAGAGTGATGGGGAAGACGCGAAGCATGACAGCATCATGTGATACTCCGAGAATGTTGAATAAGCTAACGATATCTAAAACTCGCTCCACATGCTCATAGGCATTGTCGTTCTTGTTTCCGGAAAAGGTATCCTCCTTCAATTCCCGCATGAATTGACTTTTTATTTCGAAATTCACATTGCCTTTAATTTTTGGTTTAACCATGCCCGGTGCCTGGTTTCCTCGAGTCAATGCTAGATACTGCTCCAAAGTGAGGTTATCGATTTCCCCCTCAGCCATTATGAATATTGGAATATTTAGTAAATCAAATTGAAACTAATTTAGCTCCTCGGCAACGGCCCCAAAAACTTTATGCGTAAATTGTTTTAAATAATATTTTTACCAAGTTTTAAATTTATAAAACTCGTTTACCGATACACACACTAACAGGCAGAGAACCCGATCGTATATAATGCAGTAGCTTGGTAAATCCGAGGTCGTCCCAAGAGCTAAGGTTTAATAGTTCTAATTTGATTGTTGTCTGGGTGTGGTTGTGAGGTGACTAGATATACTGTGGGTGGATTGGGGGGGTGGAGGAGATTTTGGTGGGAGGGGGGGGGGGAGAGAGGGAGGGGTGGTGAGGGAGGGAGGGTAGGCCACGCTTTGAAACTCTTCTAACTTTCATGATCGGAAACCCACTCTTACAACTTTCCGCTTCCCATACAAGATGGTACAAATAGCAGCATAACAACTCTAAGCAAAAATAAACATCCAACTACATGAACATCGCCCGTCTTCGAGGAAACTCTTCAAAAACCTCAAGTTGTGTAACAATGCATTCATAACCTAACCCGGAACCCCATCCAGAAACAAGAACTGTCTTGGAACTAAGTTATGAGTTGTTACAAAGCTCAACGTTTTTTAAGAATCGGCTCGACTTTATTCAAAATATAACATTAACCAAACCACCTCAGAACATTTAAGGGTGCACTAAATTCTGCCAGGAACCCTATGTGTCCAACTTTACTTAGTACTTCCAACGATAGCTTGCTCAAGAGCAAGTGTGGATACCTAGTTTTTATGAAATCCTCATGACCTCGTTTCGAGTTCCAATGGAATTAACTATCAGAATCCTACTACGCTTCAAACTTTTAACCTCACGTTCGATAATCTCAACAGGTTCTTCAACAAAACGAAGAGTTTTGTCTACCTTAATTTCTTCTAAATGCACATGCAGATTTGTATCCGCTAAATACTTCTTTAAATTTGAAACACATCAATTACGTTACTAAATTATTGAGACAATCTTAATCAATAGGCCATAGGACCGATCCCTTTAATGATCTTAAATGGTCCCACATATCTTGGTGCTAACATTTTTTTTCTTTCCAAAATGCACTACAATCTTTCCCCCAAACGACACTGTGGAATACTTCCAACATCACTATTTTAACACCAACTTCAACTCTAAATGTTTACGCAATATTGCCAACATAAGCTCTTTTTAGCAATCTTTTTTCCCCCCCTTAAGTGAGCCGCTATTGAGCTTTTCTTTAATAATAACACCTATTTTGTTGTCTCCTTGTGCCAAATTCTGATCTAATCGAGACCGAATTTTCTCAATTTCATTCAGCCCAAAGAAAACAGTGACGGCTACACTTCCACATCCATACAAAAACGCTTCAAATAGATCAAATTAAAAACCCCGAATGATAAATATTATTATACGAAAAACCAGTTTTTAGGGTAGATTAGTATCCTTATTATTACCAAAAAAATAAATCACGCACGCTCTCAACATATCCTTCAAAGTCTGAATGGTACGCTCACTTTGTCCGTCCGTTTGAGGGTGATAAGTCATACACACGTTTTTAGCTATGTTCTCAATGACTTCTGCAATGTCTACCAAAGCCGCGAAGTAAATCTTCCATCGCGATCTGAGATGATCGACACATGCACTCCATGCCTTGTTACTATCTCATTAGTGTAAAGTCTTGCCAAATTCCCTCCATTTTGGGATGACCAAAACTTCAACGTACTACCATGTAATGGGCATACCTTAGTCAGTCTATTGACTATTACCCAATTCGTATCATACCCACTACTTGATCTTGGCAACCTAGTAATAAAGTCTATATTTATTATATCCTACTTTCACTCGGGTATCTCTAGTTGTTACAATAAACCCGAAGGTCTTTGATGTTTCAGCATTCACCTTTAAACAAGTCAAACAATTGCTAACATAGGTAGCAATATCCTTCTCCATAGATGGCCACTATACATATCCTCTAAGTCAATTAGCTCCCTTATCATACTCCGACTGTAACCAAGTACCTTTGAAGCATGCCCCTCGTACCATCATTAATGTCCTACATCGCCTATTAATGGAACCCATAATAAATACATTCCTCCACCTTCCTTCTTTTCCATTAGTTGGTTCAGGCCACGCAGCATTTTTGCTGTCGTGTTCTCTACCTTGCCTCTTTGCATGAGTACATAACCTAATCCTTGATTCGATGTGTCGTAGTAAACTACAAACTCTTTGGATCCATCAGGCAATGACAATATTGGTGCATTTTACAAATTGCACTTCAACGTCTAAAAATCTTCCTTTTGTTCCTTGGCCCACTCCTACTTCTTATTCTTCTGAGTCAGTGAAGTAAGAGGTTTAGCAATCCTAGAAAAATTTACTATGAAATGTCGGTAGTAACTGCCAATTCAAAGAAATGATCGTTATCCCCATGGCGTCTTAGGTACTTTTTTAATTCTCATTGATTCTATCTTAACCTAGAGCTACGTGAATAATCATTGTTGTTAACCACGTGTCTGAGAAAACGCACTTCTTTTTAGCCATAATTCATACTTGGAAAACTAGGTAAACAACTTTTCCTTCTTCAGCAGCTCCAACACCAACTTCAAATGAACCTCGTAATCCTCCTTGGACTTCGAGTAGATCAAGATATCCATCGATAACAAAATGAAAAACTTGTCTAAATATGGCTTGCACATCCAGTTCTTCAAGTCCATGAAAACCACTGGTGCATTGGTTAACCCAAAAGGCATAACCGTAAACTCCAAGTGTCCATATCGTGTCCTAAATTCCGTCTTGAGAATATCTTCTCCATGTACTCTTAACTGATGGTAACCAGAACGAATATCTATCTTAGAGAAATAATGCGAAACTTGTAACTGGTCAAACAAGTCGTCGATCCTGGGGAGATTCTTGGTGGTCAGCTGTTGCAACTCACCCACGATAGTCTATGCACATTCAAAATGAACCGTCCTTTTTTTAAGAAACACAGGTGCTCCCTACGGAGAGTGACTTGGTCGAATAAAATGTATATCAATGACTAGTAAGGGTTACGAAATACCGAATAGGGTAGCAAACGAATATCGAATCAAATGCTAGAAAACATCTAAGGGATTTCACTTATGGAAATAGATGTGGATCAAATGTCATAAGAATCCTTAAAAGTAATGATAGAATATATGTACTGGTAGAAAACGCAAGCGAAAGAATCAACAAGCGTACCACGACAAAATAAACACATAACGAATAACAATACGTATCAAGATTGATAAATGAAAAGATAGGATTCTTATACCAATAACCGACTTTTACACGAAAGAAACCAACTAAATAATGTTTTTTATATTAAAAAATACGAATTTATAATAATAAAGAAAGTCATTTTAATTATAAAAATCATTTTAAAAAATCGTCTTAAATATAATCTTTATAAAATTCATTTTAATCATGGTTGTCATATAATTCAGAGACAATTATTTAACATTGTATCACATCTTACCCATATAAATTACTTTAAACATCTTTTTTATAATTATAAAATTTATCAAAAAAAAAAGCATAAAAAAAATATTATCATATCTTACATAATATTTATCTAAAAAATAGTTTTGTCATGTCAACCAATATCATAATTGTTTCAAAAATCTTTATTGTAAACATAGTTTATTTCCTTAAAAAAACAATAAAAGAGACATATCCATAAAAGTGTTTTAATTCATACAATAGTTTTTCCTTCCCCACCACACGTCAAGATAACTTCAAAGTGTTTTCCCGTAATTCGACAAAAAAATCAATAATGTTATACTCAAACAAGGACATCGTCATACCAAAAGAGATTGGTTAAAAATACCGTAAAGACTCTAAACAAGAATTTTAACTGTTTTGAAAGCGAAAAGAAGTAACTATAACCATATAGTCATTAATAACAGTGGAAGCGAACATGCACACGAGAGAAATTCATACGAAGAACATACAAACAAATGAAGAACGTAAAGACTAATCCGTACTTACAATCAAAAGAAAAACCATAGAAAAACGTCGGTACTAACATGCCGCAACATGTTACGAAAACCAAAGGATATATAAAGAACGGAGTAATGATCCACACTAATATGTTAGGAACAATATCGTCTAATTTTTTTTTTGATACATATACCGAGTAATCAGTACCCCTACGAAAGAACTAATTAAAGTACCAAATAATCCAAAAAGCAGAATCTAAAACCAACCAATATTTATCAAGACGCCGGATAGAAAAGTTAGATCATCCATACCGTCATGGTATAAACAAGGGATGCTAAAATGATGGTTATATATCCGAGCGAATAATCGAGTACACGAACAAACTCAATAATCGTAATAATAGCATTAACGGGTATCCGGGGTATCCACAAGCGATAGATAGAAGGAAAACTTACTAACTTCATAACTATTCATATTACAACCACACATATTATAACATCTTACACTACCAACTAACAAGCAAACACCGATCAATGCAATCATGGTCACAAGTCTACGTGTGTGATGCCTTTATAATTATGTTGGCCACCATAATTATAAATTATCATTCCTTTCACAACGTGTACTTACTTCCAAGACTCAAATACACCTCTAGCATGAAATTACACACCTATAAGCACATATACCACATTGCACATATAACACAGAAAGGATGCTCCATCAAAGAAATACTTACTTATATAAAGATAAAATCAAAATGACATAAAGGAACGAAAGTCTCGCAGTGCCTCCAAAATACAAAATACCCGAAAGAAATAATCAATAGCATCGTGACGAGGTAAAAGACAGGAAAAAATAAACTTATGTTGGGCCTCACTTGGGTTTGACTTTGCCTTCGCAAGAGTCACCCAACTCGCGGGTCCATGCCTACTATGAGCATTCGACAAGCGATCAACTACCCTATCTCATTTAGTTCCATAAGAGGCTCGTTCTCAATTGGAACCTCTTTTGGATCACTATAATGCTTAAGTCCAATTGGGAAAATGGTTCCCCAACAAAACTTCTTACGGATAAGGGAGATATAGCTATAAATAGTAATGAATTAATATATACCATATTAGATAATAGTAGACAAAATAGCTAAATAAAACTTAGACAAAATAAGATAATAAAAGCTATATAATTAGAGGAAAGTATAACAGTTATAATACAAAACACTTAGGCCCTAAAATGCATCTATATGAAGGACTCCTAGGTTATAGTCTATGCTCAACCACCTACTTCTCTATAACCAAAGGCTCTGATACCAATCAGTCACACCCCACCAAGGCGAAAACACAAAGCGTAACATCATGGATATCATCACAACACAATGGTGTCAACAATAAAGAATCACTACATGTATAACTAAAAATAAAAGACACAATGTGTCATGATAATACCGAAAATAAAAGAACGACATCTTGTATTAATGAAAAAGGGGTCTCATCAATACAAAGACAATGTCTCACAAACCTAATAAAACTAATAACATTCAAGAATTCATGCAAACAATTATGAAACGAAATCAAATGAGAACTTCCAATGCCAGCCTAATGGTCTCTCTAGCCACTTTTATTAACTTTAACACCTTCATAACGCTCACCTAAAAATGATGCTTAAAACGTCAACACAATGGTTGGTGAGAGTCATAGGTTTGCGACACCCAATTCAATCTTTAAATAAATTACCGTGATTATAAAAAAACAAAACATAGCAGGACAGTTAAGCTAACTATTATACATGCTAACATGTATTCGACCAAAACAACGAAATCTAGGACGGAACGTGTCCCACGATCCAAATCACAAAGCCATGGGTAGAATCATCACCAGAAGCCAAAGTCCATAACATTGGGTAGGAACGTTACCCCCGATCCAAACCATATCATTAGGTAGGAACGTTACTCACGATCCAAAGCCATAATAATGGGTAGGAACGTTACCCACGATCCAAAGCCATAACATTTAGCACATAACATATATATCACTCAAAAAGTCCATGGCAAAGTTAAACCACATAATCCATAGCATTTTAAAACATTTCAAACATAACTTTGGCATCATTTCCATCCTAAGAAAACACAGTAAAATGGGACTATGAAACTCACCTGATGCTCAGCTACTTGACAAAATCTTGCACAAAATCTAAACACAACAAAAACACAAGTTACACTTGGTTAGGCTAAATGCCCCAACCAATGTAACAACCATATGATGGACTTCTAAACCTTACACTAAGTTTAAAATCCTTTAGATACATCTCCCATATCATTTTCATACCTTATATGACCTTATTCATTAACTTCCACTTTCACAGTTTCTGGCTAAATTTTGTATTTACTTCATGACCACAAATAAAATACTAAAGCACCTAATTGATGGTTCTCCTTACATCTCATAGCTCCCCAATGAGTTATGAGCTACTGTGATTTTTTTAGAAAAAATAATACTAAGTGAAACTATTTTATAAAAATTCATCATTACAAAGTACTCAGATTCGGATCTGAATGCACACCAAAACGTTTGATGTCCTTAAAAATACTTAGAAAATGTTTTAACGTTATCCCTTCGAACTGGAGTTAATAGACACCTAAAATATGACCTCTGATTTTTGGCCAACCCTAATTTGAATTTTACGTAGGGGTTTCACTCCCCGAAATCAGACCTAAATCTGACCAGAATTTACTTTTTTGTGAACAACTTTTCTTGTGAAAATTATTTGACTAACTTCCCGACCTCAAAACCTTTCGGGGCCGGACTTTTTGGAAACTAGACTCTCTAAACTTATCAATGGACATAAGATTCATAAAGAAAAGCGTTTTTATCATTAAGATAACTTCAGTTGAACACAAGCCTAAATCTGTCAAACCCTAAATCATAAATTAACGCGATCTAACCCTAACCGATAACACCCAAACGCTTATAATTCATCCCTAATCACTTCTAATTTGTCTAACATCATTAATCTACAGAGAATATGAAAACCCTAATTCCATCAATTTATTGTTACATTAATTTTAAAAAGAAGATTAATTTAAAAGAGTTTAAGAACTTACCTAAACCTTGATTTGATTACACAAATCACCAACTTGAATCTTGATAAAAAAAATCTTTTTTTTCTGCTTGGTTCGACTGATTTCACAAAAAAAAGGGAGGAGAGGTTTGTATTTATAGTGAAAAGAAAAAAGTTTGGATAATTACCTAATTAGAATCCAACTTTGACTAAAATTGGGTTTCTTTTCCCTCTTTTCCTTCTCCTCCAAACCGACCCAACCAAACATCCCTTAATTATTTATTTATTTATTTATTTTTTTATTAAATTTCGTCCATATATATATATATATATATATATATATATATATATATATATATATATATATATATATATATATTACCTAAATATTTTTTTATTTATTTAATTATTATTAATTACATATTCAACCCTTAATTTTGACATTTTTATAAAAACCTTTTATTCCACCTTTTAAACCTTTTAAATTAAATGACTATAAATAAATTTTATTTTTAATTTTATTTTACCAACTTAATAAAACTAAGTTCTAATTTCTATATTTTCTAAACTAAACTTTTAATTTTACTAACTACTAACACTTAAAGATATAAATACGTACACACATAGAATTATACCATCATTTTCATTGTCATTAAAATGTGAACAAAATAAAATGCCCATAACAACCATAAATTCCATCACAATGAGACGATCATGCTCACGGATTGATAACCAAACTCACATAAGAACACATAAACACATAACCATTATAGCACATAATGATGTTCAAGTAAATACTAACGGTTTGACTAACCCGCTCAAGTCATCGTTGTCAGAATACATGGGGTCTTTATAGATTATAACTAATTGGTCTTCTAAGAATGCATAAAATTCTCGTTCCCATTCCCTCGAACCATAGACTTAAATAGCCAGAGATTTTAACACAAAGAAAATAAAGACTACAGGGTAGGCTAAGGCGAAATGGTGTAACGAAACATATAGGGTTTGAACAGGATTGTTTTGACAGGGTGATCTAGGGGTATCTTGCACTAGTAGTGAGCGCAACTAGAGTTTTACACGGGGAGGTCGACAAGTCAGTGTGACAAGCCGATAAACACACACACACATATAGGCTTTTTGGGTGATTTCCTAAAATGTTGCCTTTTTGAACAGTCTATTCCAACTAACCAATTAGGTCTTAACAAGATGTACAAGCCAAGTTATAAAGTCTACAATACTAGCGGCACTCTCATGTATTTGGTGGATTTTATGTATAATTGATAAAGCCAGAATATTAGGCTTAATCTCACCAAATTAATTACAAGATAATAATGTGCCCGGCTAAGATTTATTCAAGTTTAGTAAGAAAAACATGTCAAAATTATAAAAGCGGCACCATTTTTCAAAGAAAACTAGGAAATCGAAGGCAAATATAGGTCAAGTGGTAATTATATTCTCACCCCCCCCCCCCCCCACTTGGTTTGTACAATGTCCCTATTGTACAATGAAGGAAATGAAATAATGAAATAAGAGTAGAATTATAGAAAAAGACTCCCCTAAGTGTTGCTCTCTTCACCGAGTGATAATTGCAAGAGTTGACTTCTTGCAAAGTGTCTAAAGAACAACCTCGTTTCCCCTGAAATCACTAGACTACAACAAGCATTAACTATTCATAGATAAATATACATTACAATCTAACTCACTTTTGTAGGAATCACGGTTGCATTTAGCATATGCAACAAGCCTTTTAAACCACTTGGTGCCCCAAGTGTACGAGTAAAGTCTCGTGAGGGTTTACAAGGAACACACCCACAAAGTTAATTTACTTATACACGGTTTTTAAAAATGTTTCAAACTTATATTTAGTTTTCAGAAAAGGTTTACGACGTAACCATGGTATTGGTTACGTCGTAAACATGTAGATTTAAAAATTTAATATTTTACTAAGAAGGTTACGGCGTAACAAGTACAGGACTTTACGCCGTAATAATATCTGTTACGGCGAAACCTAGGTGGTTACGCCAAGATAGAAGCTTACTACCACATGAATACGAGTCAAGGGGACTTTGAATTCCACTTTCTTATAGAGAAGACCTGCAAAATAAAGTTAGGAAACCAACGAAAACCAACTAATATTCAAAATTCTAAATTTATTTTATTAATTAAAGACGGGTTGTCTCCCGACAAGCACTTTTGTTTATTACCGAGTCTTTAAATTAGACCCAAGATGCTCTAAGTTAGTTCATGCACACTTGCATGTCCCCGTTTAATCCAGTCAATAACTTCTAAATCTTGTTTATACTCTTTTCCCAGATTCAAACATCCTTTATCGAATTCTTTTATTTTAAGATACAGGTGACTAATTCCTTTAGCTTTATCATCGTCACTAATTTTTAGAATGGGGGGCATCATGTTCTGCTGTTTTTCGGTTTTGGACCAATTTACTGATGCATTCTCTCTGTCTCGGAGGCATGTTAAAGACGGTTTTATCATCTCCAATCATAAACCAAATTCTTCCTTTGCTTATATTTTCTTCTAATCCTATTTTTTCTTTGAAAGGTTTACCCAATATTACCTCTGTTAGCCCTTTTTCAACAAATTCGTTCATATTTTCTAGGATAATAAAGTTGGTTAAAAAGGAGTGGCATCCGATGAACACCTATAGATTTTTCGCCTTCCCAACAATATTATTTCCTGTATAAGTGAGTTCCCGTTTCATAATAGAGTTATAAGCTGCTCTAGACATTACATTAAATGGGGAGATTGGGTCAATGTAAGGGTTGAAGTTAACAAACCCTATTTTGCAAGTAATATGAAGATTAATAGGGTTGTATCTATTAACTCTATTTCCTATGCTGTGAAATTATGTTTTTAAAGGTTGCTTACTATTTAAGGCTCCCGAATCTAGGTCTCCCCATAGGTCATCTATAGCAACGAGTTCGTCTATTCTACTACCAAAGTCATTTTCAAAATCTTGAAATCCCTTAGTTGGGCTCCAAATTACTCTTGAAGATTTATCTAGGTAAGAGAGTAAATTCAATTGGAAATATTTATTATCCTGGAGAAAGTTTCCCAAGTCCCCGTTGAGGTTATCATTCATTAGAAATTCTTCTAAATCGTCTAGTCTGTCAATGTCATCAATTACATTGAAATTTCGAATTACGCAGACAGGTGAAATAGTAATTGGGGTGGCTCCTTCGTTGGCATTAAAGATAACTTGTTCTTTTCCAACTTCTAACAAAATTTTTCCTCCAAATACGTCGATTCTAGCGTGTGCAGTGGCCAGCATAGGTCTTCCCAGGATAATTGGAACCTTGTTATCTTCGACGATGTCAAGAATAATGAAGTCTACCAGAAAGATGAACTTGTGAATTTTTACTATAACATTTTCAACTATTCCTTTTGGGGAATGCATTGATCTATCTGCCATTTCTATAATCATGTTAACCGGTATTGGGTTCCCAAGAGCTAAGCGTTTAAACATAGAAAACGGCATTACGCTAATACTGGCTCCTAAATTAGCAAGAGCATTGCTAACCGTAGTATTGCCAATGACGCATGGTAAAACAAAACTTCCTGGATCTTTTTCTTTTGGAGGAAGTTCTTTTTGAAGTACAGAGGAACATCAGGCGTTTAATTTCACCATGGATAATTTTTCAATTTGAATTTTATTTGAAACCAACTCTTGCAAATGTCGGGTGTATTCTGGCTTTTTCCGAATATCATTTACTAAGGTAGTGTTGATCGGCTCACATTCCAGTTTCTTAAGAAGTTTCTCCTTGTTAGCTTAGGTTTCCATAATGCGCTTTTTCACCTTTTCAGAGAAATTTTCTAATTTGGGTATTTCTTGAGGAGGTTCCAATTTAATTGTGCATTCCTGTTGTGTAGAAGTACTATTTATGACTGGTTCGTTGTCCTTTTGGTGAGCTAGAATACAGATAAGGTGAACAACTTTTTTTGAGTTTTTTAACGGTTAATTCTTGTTTTTGGAGGTTTTTCATAGTGTTGTGTATGAATTTTTGCATTAATTCATCCAATATATTTTGTTTCTTACGAGATTCTTCTAGAAATTGTTCGAGTTTTTCTTTGAGGTTATCTAAGGGGTAGGTGAAATTTATTGAGGGTTTTTCATAACGTTTTAACTTCTTCGTGACGAAACATAATATTGGGTTTTCGGTTATTTATGGATGGCCGCTTCCCTAAGATTTATTCATATCAAGATTCGAATCTTAATTTTTTATGAATAGTACTAACAGATTTATTTGAAGTTTTCTTATCACTTTCCTCCTTGTGCCATATATGCGAGTGGTCTGCTTTCTCTTGAATTGACTCCAAAGCTTCAATGGCAGTTAACCCTATAATTAAGCCACGAGAATCCAAGATTTGATGTGTGTGAGTGCTAAGGCCTTTGTATAAAGTATTTACGTTCTGATAGTTATTTAGATCATGAAATGGGCACTTAAAGAGGAGTTCATTAAATCTTTCCCATGTCTGGTACAGGGGTTCGCCTTCTTATTGCTGAAAATTATGAATTTCTCCTATTTGTTTGAAGGTTACTGAAGGTGGACAAAATCTTTGGATGAAGACTTGTTTTAACTCGTCCCAGGTTTTCAGTAAATCGGATGGAGTTCTGCCCAACCACCTCTTGGCAGCTCTTGTAAGAGTAAGGAGAAAATTTTGCAGCATTATGTCATTTCCCGAAATCCCAGGTGTGTTGAATAAACTGGCGATCTCTAAGATTTTTCGTAAGTGTTCCATAGAATCTTCAGCCTTTCCACCAGAGAAGGTGTTCTCACGCAATTCCTTTAACAGTTGACTTTTAATTTCAAAAACGATACTTTTTTTAATCTCGCGTCTCTTTACTCTTACTTGTGAGTTATTACGATTTAGAGCCAGATACTGTTCCAACGTAAGTGTTTTGATATCGATATCACTTAAATCTTCCGACTCTGATTTTAACGATTTAGATTTATAGAAGGAATAAATATTATGGACGGCAATGGGCGTGATATCTTTTCTGCTCTAATTGCCTTCGGGTACGAAAGGAGTGGAACAACCTTTGTGTTGCTACTCCTAGTCATGTTCAAGAAAGATGGTCAAATTAAAACTATCTTTTAGCTCCCCGACAGCAGCGCCAAAAACTTGATGCGTATTTTGCTTTAATAATATTTTTACCAAGTTTTAAATTTATAAAACTCGATTACCAATACACGCACTAACGGGCAGAGAACCCGATCATATATAGTGCTTGGTAAATCCGAGGTCGTCCCAAGAGCTAAGGTTTAATAGTTCTAATTTGATTGTTGTCACGATTGAAAATGGTTTTAAGATTGATTTTAAGAATTACAGGAAAGTAAATGCAATAAAGTAAATAGAAAAAAGATATTAGGGAGAAAGGCATGCTAACCTAACCATTTCATTACCAATGCTATGATTACATTTTCCTGTGCAATGTTCAATTATAAGTTCCATTAGTGGTTCTAAAGTCGACAGACCCGAATTTTCATTTAATGTATGTCCTATGCTTACTCTGCGTTCCCACATTCCCCTACGATCACATGAGCAGGGCATCCAAGCTTGTAGTGATTAAACCCCAACTACCCTTAAGACCAATCTATAATCTAAACCGATTATTAACCCCCTCTAAAAGAGTTCCCATGCTTTATAAGTATTTAATGAGACCAATGCGGTAATTTGTTTAATTCCTACACTAGGGATAGATGTCAAGCTACCTTAGTACCCTACTAATCCCAGGTTCAACATGGTAAGTCTAATATCAGGATTAATAAGATCTAAGCCACCCTCTATACTACCAAAACATAGGGATCAATGAAAGGATATAAGGATATCTAACAGAACCATAATTAAACAGGAAATCATAATCACAACAACAGTAACTACATGGTTAGGCCAGCACTAGGAGTGCTTAGTCGCTCATAGTAATAGCAACGCAATAATTAATGAATAAAGACATGGATTGAATCATCATAATTCTTATAGAGGATGAAATGAATGACTAAATACAATAAGTATGCTAGTGGCTTCTCCCTTGGACCTTCATATGAAATGCTTCTAACTTTAGGGGTTTGGTTCATCCCTTAGAACTGTGTGTGAAGTGGTGGTGGTGAGTGATACTGAATGAGCCGGAGGAGGGCTCTATTTATAGGAATCAAAAGGTTTACGGCGTAATCCTTATGGGATGTTACACCGTAACCTTGCTACATAAGCATCCAATCTTCTAGGCATAAAAGTATGTTATGGCGTAACCTTTTCGACTATGTTACGCCGTAACGCTGAGTCAGATACATCATCTCTTGTAAATTTGAATGTTGCGGCGTAATCTTGGAGACACTTTACACCGTAAAGGGTGTGATGACTCATTTCTTCGTTATAAGATGTTACAGCGTAATCCCTCGGGGGTGTTACGCTGTAAAGTACCTTGGACTCTTCACTTTAGTGCATTTATTGTCCAAATCCCTTGTCGTTTGCTAAAATGCTCACTTGGTCCCTGAAAACTGAATATTAACAATTAAGTAATGTTTTCAAACATTAATAGCATATTTGTAAGCATTTTTATAGGGAATTTGATATTAAAATGTATCAACTATTTGATGTTATCAGCATCCATATTGTTGTGAAAAAGGTCCTTTAGTCGCTTCCAAACACCATGAGCAGAGGTACCATCATCAAAAACCATCTCCATAAGTTTAGGAAAGATGGTCAAATACATCCACATGACAACTAATTAGTCGTTTGATTCATGTAGAGGATCAATGACGGATGTCGCGGTTGTGGGAGGGGCTTTAAGATGGTGTTGAACTTCGTAGGTGTGGCAAAATCATTTAAACAAGGAACTCCATGAGCTGTAGTTTAATTTGTCAAGATCAAGGGGTGTGGGGATACACGCCTTGATGCTTGCAATCGAATAAGCTTTATCAATTGGTTGTTTGGGTTGTGTTGGTGGAGGCGTCTCTCCCGTCATGATATATAGTAATGGTTTGTGATGCGTAAGGTTAGGCAGAGGCTATATCAATAAAGGAGAAAGCAAAAGTAAAATATATAAGCAAACAAGCAAGCAGCTAGGTGTAAGCAACATTATGCATGCAATTATGAATACAAGCAGGCAAAAAGCAAGCACAATTGATGTGCAGCAGAAGCAATTGGTAGGGTTTATAGAAGATCAATTTAGGAGGCTGTAATACCATATTATATTTGATTATTTCCCATGATCTTTATTCATTCATAAGCCATCTTTATATACACATGAGACCTAGGACTATCCAAGGAAACTACCGACTATAAAGGGATAAGCCCAAATCAGTTATCTAATTACAGCTCATGACAATCCTTATCTAATCACGAATGAGTCAGCTAATAAAAACCTTATTTGATTACATATCATCCTCGCAAGGTAATCAATCAATAAAAAGTTCTTGAAATCTAATTTTTCATATTTCTTTCCAAGAAAACAAGTATGACAATCAAATCATCTTTATATATTTAAATTTCGTTAATAAAGAATTTTTAATAATAGTTAATTTCTTGAGTACGAGTAAACTCTTATGTCATTTAACGTGCAATAAATATGTTTACAATATTGTCCCTATGAGTCTTATCTAAAAGGAAACTCATTTGAACATCATCATCAAACCGATAGGTTAAAGATAAAACAAATACCAAGAATATGATTATCTCCTTTTGGACAACATCTCTTCATTCATAGTCTTAAAGTCATTCATTAAATCCAAGATCTAATAATGCATCTCCTATGGTTAGCAGGTTCACAATGGTCCTCTAACTCATAATCCTCACCATTGATATAAAACCATATCATGAGGTATCCTTGCGGATCTATGAATGTGAGTAACATCATTCTAGGGTTTAACATTTTCATGTTTAGCCTTAGTATGACATTCGCTAGTGCGTTTTAGAAGGTTTTTGTATCTTCTTCTTAAATTAATTCAAGACCTACAATACTCCTACTCTCTTTTAGAAAAGTGAGACTCCTACTCGCTTCTTGTATATTCTAGTCTATTCTCAAATATCTCAGCATGACGAGCAAGAGAAACTTTGTTCTCGTGTGGGTTGTAGAAATGTTATCCCGTCGTTTCCTTTGGGTATCCACCAAAATACACTTAATAGTTCTAGGCATTTGTCAATAATAATCTCCAAGATATTTTTACCAAATTTAGAACTTCAATCAAGACACAATGAGTTTCATCTCATTTTATTACTATAATAATGTCTTAATTAACCTTCTAGGTTGGATTCTTATTGGGTATATCTACGACATACTCAAATATCTAACCTTGATCTTTTTAGGAGTTAAATAAGTTAAGGTCATCAAAAATCAAAACAATATATAGTTTGATTACCCTTGTTGGACATACCATAAAACTTTGGTATTCTAATAAGATTGATCTTATACTTTATGGTTTTTCCTATTATACCAACTTTAGTTAAAACGTAATGGTATCAATAGTATTACAAAGCCAATTGCATTCTTTTTATAAATCTTTGATCAAGTCAATGACTTAATGTGCATGTTACTAACAAGTAGACGTAAACATCCAATATATTACTATTCGTTATAAGTCTTTGACCAAGTCAATAACTTCATGTACATGTCTTAACAAGAATACATAACAATTGTTAAACTAAAGTCAAATGAGTGCTGACACATGGCCTCAATAGTAATTTCAAGTTAATCTCAAACTCCATGTTTATGATTTCCAAGAAAACATAATCATGTAGCTTACTTTTTTATCTTTACATATTCCTTAATAAGGCTACATACATTAGAGTAATAGTTTTCTTTTCTTTGCAGTCAGTAAACCATTAGTCATATTGTTCTAAGTTGTTCCTTGCAAAAAATAAAAATTTCTCCCACTTTTGTAGGGTAGAACTTCTTTGCATAAAACAATACCACACTAGTTAGTTTTTTTTATCGACAATATGGCAGTGTCAAGCTCATAGCTAGTGTATATAGAACTCTATCTATTAATAAGGAATCGTGCACTACCATCTATTAATAAGGAATCGTGCATAACTATCAAAGATAACATTAAACCGAAAGCCGATCTCAAAGACAATAAGTTATCAAAGATAATACACGGTGATTCTTTACTAAACGAATATGTTTCACACTTGGAAAGTAATTTTATTATTTCAACCACACTAGAAATAAGTAAGATTCATGAGGTAAAGAGCTCATAACTCCCACTGAATTGACAACATTGCGCAAGTTTTGTCCTAGATTTTATAAAAATGCATTACTCCCTACTAGAGCAACAACAGTGAAGTGTTTTCCTCGCACTAGTAAAAAGTAAGTAGCATATTTATTCCCAATTTCTGAGTATCTACTCATTATTGCTACGGTCTTAGATATTCAAGGAAGGTGGTGGTCCAAGTTCTTAGCATATCACTATTTAATCAACTTGAAAATTGGCATGCAATTCCTCCTTTATCCGCTCACTTTACCTCAAGGGTGTGCAGCATCTCTTATTGTTTAAGGAGACAGCTATAGACACGAGTTCTCTAGTTATTGCCTTTTCTAGTATTGTGGTGATATTTCCGCCTTCCAATCAAACCTCATAAATATGTCTTGTTTACAACAAGATATTTTAATCTTGGTAGCTATAGACACAAGTTCTCTAGTTACCAAGTTTCTTATTATGATTCAAATATTTCAAAACCAAACAAGGATATTGAAGCAATCTTGAAAGAATAAGAAGTCCAATTTACTTAACATGTAAGTTTGGTATGAGTTCGACTAGAATTTAGGATAATTCTTTCATTTCCATTATAACTTTTCCAAAAGTAAAAGTATAGGAAATAGTCTTATTTTCCTAAGGAAAATAGACACGGTTTATCTTTCAACAAGTAAAGAATAAATCCTAGTTTACGGTATACGTTGCATTAATACATTAAAGGAACTTGCAAAATTCATTTTTAGTATTTTTGATAATTCATCCCTTAAAAAATAACTACCCATGTTTATTATAAATAAACAATTTATTTTAATAATGGTTTAAGATCCAACTTGATGTTCTACCATTAATGCAGTTGATCTACTAAAAATGGTAAACTCAAAAGGTAATCCACGAGAGATAATTGCCAACATGTGTAACTCTTAGCTTTTATGGGGCACAAGGCATCGTAATCCATAATTACAATGTCAAGTAGCATGTTTAACCCCATCTTATGCCTCGAGTCGAAGTTCCGAACAACCATACTCGATATAAATCGTCCAATACAAAATTAGTAATTATACAGTCTCAGGTCTGACCACACGATTGTTGTATTACCTTGTTTTGCAATTCACCTAAGACTGTCTTAGAATAAAAAATAAACTCAAGTGATTTCATACTTGGATGGTAAATGACTTAATTTTAGGGTATATATTTGATAAATCAAGTGTTACCAAAATTGTGTATAAAGAAGTATGCATACAACCTTATAACACTAGTAATTTTTAAAACATTTCCATTTTCGTTTTAAAACCTTCTATAAATAGAAATCCCATAATTTTATAAACCACATGCCATTTATAAAATTAGGGTTATCAAGTTTACAATATTTCCATGTATAAGTGATCTTACTATGGATAAGGTTAATTCCCTACGAGAAATAATCGAACCCTAGTAACGACTACGCCATACTTAAAATATTGTTTAAAACATTTATGTAAAATTGTTTATTCTTGCGTTGTTCCTTCGCGGGTTTCTTTGCGGAAACCACTTTACTCATGCGTTATATAATGTTTGCAAGAAATTTAACAAGTTTACGTATATAGCCCATGATTTAGCAAAGTGTACATATCAATCTACATACAATAAGCATTTTAATCCTTGGCTTTTAGTCCATATTAATTTTTGAAAATCATTTTTGCATATTATATACAAAAAACAAATGCCATAAAACCAATTTAACAAACAATGAATCGTACTAAACACAATCAATGTACGTAATTAAACAAGAAATCAGCAAAAGTCTTCTTAACTTTTGCAATTAAACAATTAATTCACGTAGCAAAGATTTCATGCATACCATATATATTAAGCTGAATAACCATGGTTTACATGCATGTAACCCATGGTTGACAATTTATTACTTGATAAATAAGCAACAATATATATCGTAAATAATGTAAAACATTCACATATTTTGTTTCCTTATTTTATGCGTTATTTAGGATAAAATTATTTCACTATATAGTTTTCTAAATTAAATGACACATTAAAAAGCAAGAGAATATTTATGTTTCTATATTTTATGTGATATTCAGGGCAAATATATTTTGCTAAATAATTTCTTAAACAAGATTTCACATAAAAGGAAAATAATATTCACAAAATATGTAGCATATTTTATTTTTATATTTTATGTGATTAATTAGGAAAAAAAACATTTCAGTAAATAATTTACTAAATTAAATGACACATAAAAGGCAAGAAATTTACACAAAATATGCATTTTTTACATGTTTTTACGTTTTTTATGTAATTACAAAGCTATATGATTTGGTTCGTGATGCCACTGTTGGAAATCGTTATCTAAAATAACCTAATATTACATTTATTATACGAGCTACGCAGCAAAATTAATCTCATATAGCATTTATAATTAACATTAATAATAAATCAAAAGCGTACCATTTAGCAAAACCAGCTAAATCAAGAACCGAAGCTTCTTAAGAATACGCACGTGTATTAAACCCTTTCTAATACCGAAAACTCTTCTAGTTGCTAAAAAACAACCTCTACGTGCATCCACACTACACATCAACCAATATCACCCGAATACTAGTTCCACGAACCAACGAACGAAGAACACAAGAAGTAATCGAAAAAACCAAAACCCTAAAGGGTGTTTGTTTCGTTCGACTTACAGGAGAAGAAGTGGATTAATGAATGAGGATCTAGGGTCCTCCTTATATAGTGTAGGATTAGGGTTAACTTAGCTTTGGGAAAAAAAAACTACATAATCTTGACACTTTTAGTCCCTCATTTTCCTTTTCTATAATCGGGCCAAAATAGAACCAAACACACTCTTGGTGTTGACTTTTTGACTTTTATAATATTTATGTATAATTACATCTAATTACACATTAATTAAAAAGCCTTATAGTTAATTATTCGTAAACGAACTAATTAACGACCGTTAGTATTCTATCGTTGGAATATTAATAGATATAATAAATATACACTTATATTATTATATACATTAATCGAGTATTAATACATATATAATAAATATACACTTATATATTATATATATACCAATAGAGTGATATCTAAGTGTATACGTAGGCTTACGTATTCCCAACCGTATAAATATCCATATGACATGAGCATATCCCAACAGTTCTGTCATATGTAATGTTGTATAAAAATGTGTGATGGCATGTTTATAAGGTAGAAAACATGATATTTACTCAAACATGAGCATAACATTAAGACTTTTTATGTAATCGACTCGTCAAAAAATAAGTCTCGCCGCAACACGCGGGCTATTATGCTTGTTGTTTTATTAAAACTACACCAAATTGACTTATAGTGACATTATTCTTAAAGCATCTTCAATGTTATCACTATAATTTAGCACTAAGATAGTACAAAAATAACATTTTATTAGAATATGCTTTCACTAATAACTTTTGCTCCCAATATGTACACTATAAATTTGCATTAAATGTACTTTAAAACTATTAAAATACATAGAAATGCAATGAATAAAAAATAAATCAAGCAAAATATATAAATATTGAGTTTATTTTAACGGTGTTAATGAGAAACATACACATATATATTTTATATCAACTAGTTTTTATTATTTGTATTACATATTAAAGGATTAGTAAAAGTAAAGAGTTTTTATATAAGGTTGGACGGAGTGGTGCCAGGTGAGTTTGGAAGTCACGCGTAAATGTCATCCCGGTCCAAAACTCACCTAGGTGAGTTCCCACTAGCTCGGTGAGTTTGGCCCTTTTTTTGCATCAACTATGTGAGAAACTCA
Organism: Tanacetum coccineum; assembly: GCA_026074375.1. Classification (NCBI taxonomy): domain Eukaryota; kingdom Viridiplantae; phylum Streptophyta; class Magnoliopsida; order Asterales; family Asteraceae; genus Tanacetum; species Tanacetum coccineum. The sequence continues at coordinate 32,997 of BQNB010045001.1, forward strand.
CTTAGTGTGAGTTGTAAAATAATGGGGCCCCTCTCTTTATAAATATTGTATTTTAATTAGTTGTGAGTGTATGTGGGTATATAGTGGGGTATATTTTATATAAAATGGGTATTTTAATGAAATGTGAGTTTTAGTGGTAAGGTGAGTTCTTATTACGTTTGAAATGTGAGTTGTAAAGTGAGTTTTATTTGGAGAGAGAAAGCTGATGTGGCGCTGACATGTGAGGTGGGTTTACAACCACCACTCCATCAAGCCAAGTGAATAGTGTTTAGTGCAATAAATAGTATTGCATTAAATTGGAGCTTTTTACTTGTTTACTATTCATTGCATTAAGATAGTGTGATGTTTAGTGCTAACATTGTAGCATATTTTTTGTACATTTTGCATTATTTTAGTGCTAAAAGTACATTTGGTGCTAATATTGGAGAGATGCTCTTGGTGAGAGAGGTTTTAGTGACACACTAATTATAACGTTTTAATGTCATTTTCAAATAAGTATTGTAGAACGAAAATAATTTAAGATTTAATGACACTTTTATAGAAAATATGTGTCAAAATAGGCACAAATTTTATCCTACATCTTTTTTATCATTATAAACGATTTTTATTTACACTTTTATAAGTAGTTTTTATGATCTCGATCTAGTTCTTAAGATCTTTCGATTTTACGATCTCGTTAAGCAAAAACAAGTCGATCCTTCGTAGGATCTTAAAAAATATAGGATCTTGGGTAGGATCTCGATCTTACCATTTGATCATAAGATTAAGATCCGATTTGATCTTACTTCCCATAAACTACCTAACAAATTAACTATAAATGAATAATTTTTTTTTGAAGTAAAACAATGAAGCAAGGGCCAATGATCAATGTTTTATAAGAGTAAAATATCTAGATTAAAAGATTAAAGATTCAGCGTCTCTAATCACCGATTAGATATTTATCTATACTACTTATAAAGGAAAACAAGGATATTCTTAAAAAGTGAAAAACTGAATTTCTTAAAGTATCTAGGGAAAGTCTGAATCTATTAATAGAATGCAATGTGAAGGGTATACTACACACGGCTGGAAAAACTGGATTTCTTAAAGTATCTAGGGAAAGTCTGAATGTGTTAATGGAATGCAATGTGAAGGGTATACTACACACGGCTGGAAAATACTTAGTCTATAAACATCTTTGGAAAGTATACTACACACCACATATTAAGAGTTGACATGGCTGGAAAATTCTAGTAATAAAGACTTGACATACTTATCAAAAGTTGACATGATAATTATGGCTGGAAATACAAGCCTGCATTTGAAAGAAAACATCATGGCAGGAAAGAAACACATTTCAAATTCAAAATCATGCCAAGGTTTTTCCATAGCTATATAAAGCACCATCTAGGGATGGCAATGGGTCGGGGAATTTCGGGGATCGTATTTACCATCCCCATCCCCGTTTCTAAGCCTCATCCCCATCCCCGTCCCCATCCCCATTGGGGAATCGATTTACATCCCCATCCCCGTACCCAATGGGGATCGGGGATCCCCATGGGGATTCGGGGATTTTTCGCCCTTATAAATTAAGCATAAAAATTACACAACTAAACGAAAATATAAAGAATTGACCAACATAATGTCTTAGAATGAATACGTTGTACATTGTTTGATTAATTAAAATGTCATTCAACTTTAAAGCATCATAAATACTAAAATATCACATATACTATATAAATAAAATGGATCGAATGTGTGTATTCGGAAAAAAATATTAGTTGAATAATATGTAGTTAGTACTTAACATTTTAAAAATAGTCGATTCATTAAATATGGCATATACATACAAGTATACTTCAAGTATAATACTTATCAATACTTACTAACTTATACATATACATATACATGTACATGTAGTATTAATATACAAATAATTTATATATATTTGTACATTGAAAAGTTCGGGGTCGGATACGGGGCCGGGGATTTATGTTATCCCCATCCCCGCCTCATCCCCGGTTTCATAATTCGGGAATTCCCCGTTCCCATCCCCATCCCCGGTCAACACGGGGATTCCCCAGTCAATTCGGGTTTGGGGATCGGGTCCCCATCGGGTACGGGTTTTATTGCCATCCCTAGCACCATCATTTGCTTCCATTCAACCGTGCTTCCATTCACTCGTGCTTCCATTCAATACAAAGATACCGAAATGGATTTGCATAATGATATTAATGTTGTCGATGTTTTTTTTTTAACAGCACTTTATTAAAAAACTAGCAAGAAGCTAGAAAAATTACAAAGTTACAAGATGAGGATTTTTTAGCCAATCAACCCAACTAAAAGACACATTACATCTAAACCGACTCTAATAAAAAGAATACGACACAACATCATCAAAAATATCCGCCTTAGAAGGAGAAACCACACCAAAGACACACTTATTACGATAAGCCCAAATTAGCCACCACAACCCAAAACACACCCCTTCTAACAACCTTTTATGCTTGATAGGAATCCGAAGATTTACGATCCAAGAAACCCATTCATCGAACGTATGCACTTCCATGAAATCCACCTCCCACCAACGGCAAATCTTGCGAAAATTATCTTTCGCAACAAGGCAATCAAAAAATAAATGACTTGACGATTCCGTGACGCTACCACAAACGGGACAAAGAATAGACGGAATATCTATACCTCTCCGGGATATATTAAGACGGGTAGGCAAACAATCCATTCTCACCTTCCACGCATGAATGTTAACCTTGATTGGCACCGCTTTTATCCATCGAGTTTGAGTAGACACTTCCGGAAACCTGTTATCATCAATAACCTTTCTAGCCGAAGCTACCGAGAACTCACCCGAACCATCAAGCGTCCAATACCACCTATCAGGCGTGACACCAAGAACAACACCTTCCACGTAAGTCGTCAAATCCGTCAACTGATCTTGTTCCACTCCGCTTCTAGGAGCACGACGAAAAGACCAGGTCAAGTTCTCCTGTGACAGTTTAGAAGCCACATCGACAGTCTTCTTCACTTCCAGCGCATAAAGCCTAGGATATCTTTGTTTCAAAACCATGTCTCCATGCCACAAATCCTCCCAAAAATAAGTATCCGCACCATTGCCAAGCTTTTTCTGCATAAAATTATTTAAGTGTATACCTTTTATCTTCAATGTTTCCACCTCCTGGAGAATGCTTCGCCAAATGGACTTGTAACCAACCTTGAATCCGCTACCATTTTTCCCATCTTCGCCATGAATAGCTTTAATAACCCTAGTCCATAACAAGTTCTTTTGAGTTGTAAACCGCCAAACCCATTTACACATAAGAGCTCTATTAAGCGCATATAAACTAGAAACACCAAGGCCACCTTTCTCTTTAGAACACAAAACCTTACTCCATTTCACCCATATCGATTTTTTACTATTTAAATCGACACCACTAAAAAACCGACTTCGAATTGATTCCATGCGTTGAAGGACTTTCATTGGCACCTTGAATATAGACATATGATAAATAGGCATGGATCCTAGAACCGCCTTGAGAAGGGTTAAACGACCACCTATCGATAATGTTTTCATCTTCCATTTTGAAAGACGATCTACCATTTTATCCACAATCTCATCCCAAGATTTAATCCGAGACATATTTCCCCCAACTTTCGAACCTAAATAAGCAAAAGGAGCCTTAAGGACACCACAACCAATTCTATTTGCAGCTTGCACCACCCTATCTTCACTCACCACAACACCCAATAACTTACTCTTGCTTAAATTAATACTAAGACCTGAAGCACGATGAAAACATTTCAACACATATATAATCGTATCAATATTCTTAGTACTCCATTGCCCCATAAACACCGCATCGTCCGCATAGAACATATGAGAAAGATGCATAACCGAATTAAGCACAATGCCATTAAACATGCCCGCATCCACAACTCTTTTAAAAGAAATGTGAAGACTCTCCATAACCAAAATAAAAATAAACGGAGAAAGAGGATCACCTTGTTTAAGGCCCTTAAAAAACTGAAATTCCTCCGTAGGGCTTCCATTCACTAAAACCGATCCCCAAGAAGATCGAAGACATTCTTGAATCCAACCACACCATTTTTCACCAAAACCAAATTTTCTTAAGACATCATCAAGGTAATCCCACCGAACAGAATCATAAGCCTTTTCAAAGTCAATTTTTAGAATAAATGAATGTTTTTTCTTCAACTTACACCACTGCAAAACCTCATTAAGTATAAATGGTCCGTCAAGAATTTGCCTATCCGCAACAAAAGCCGATTGCACCTCATTAACAATATCTCCAAGCACCACCACAAGACGATTAGCCAAAATTTTGGCAATTATTTTATAAAGGCTCCCAATAAGACTAATCGGTCTGAAATCCTTCACCATTTTTGCTTCGGGAGTCTTCGGAATCAACGCTATGAAAGATGAATTACACCCTTTTGGAATGCGACTGTAATGAAAGAAATATTTCACCGCCGCCAACACATCTTTTTCTATTAAACTCCAAAACCTTTTATAAAAACCAAATGTGAATCCATCCGGCCCCGGAGATTTATCAACACCACAATCCCAAACCGCCTTTTTAATCTCTTCATTTGACACTTCGGCTTCCAAATCCAGTTGTTGCATTGAATTCAGATGATGAGGAAACTCCATATTAAGCATCGGCCGAACAGATTTAGGTCTATCAAAACGATTCTTGAAATGATTAAGGAACTCATTTTTAACCATATTAGGATTTTCCACCCAATCTCCTTCCACCAGAACCCCTCGTATAGAAAGTTGGTTTCGTTTCTTATTAAGAATACCATGGTAATATTTTGAGTTCTCGTCGCCTTCAATTGCCCATTTGATTTTTGCTTTTTGAGACGCCTCCATTGCACACAATTTATCCACCTCTTGAATCGATTTTACAACCTCCGCACGTTTATGCAAAGTATCAGACGACGCATCTCCTTTGTCAATGATCATCTCCAAATCAGCGAGCTCCTGTTTCAGCACATGTTTTCGAGTTTTCGGACTTTGTCTCATGCCATTCCAAACACGTATCTTCTTTTTTAGATATTTCAACTTGTTCATCATGTTGATCATAGCATTAGAATTATCTACCGGAGCTTCACGCCACACCTCATTAACAAAGTTCTCAAAACCCTCCATTTCCAGCCAATAATGAAAAAACCGAAACGGAATAGGCCCATAGTCATGAGTAGATTCACGTAATAATATAGGACGGTGGTCTGATAAAAATCTATCTAGGGTGATGGCTGATAAATTAGGACACTCACTCAGTAAGCTTTCGGACATGAGGAATCTATCAAGCTTACTCATCTTTGAAGCAGATCTGTGACACCATGTAAAAGAACATCCACCAAGTGGAACCTCCTCTAAATTCGCCATTGAGATAAAAGAGTTAAAAGCATTCGCCCCATGCACGTTGAAAATAGTTCCAAATCTCTCATTTTTATTACGGACCTCATTAAAATCACCCATGATAATCACTGAACCTTTCCAATTATCAATGACGTGACATAAATAATCCCATAGACTTTTCTTTTCTGACAACTCTTGCGGGGCATACACCGAAATAATAAGAAGTAATTTGCCATTAGACACCCAATTTCCTTGAATCATAACAAAATAATCTGAAGCCGTTGAATTTAGTTTCTTAAACGCATTAGGATCCCAAACACATAAAATCCCACCTGATTTACCAACCGAGGCACTATGCACATAATCAAACGCAAAGTTACCCCAGCATCTTTTGATTTCAAACAAATCAATAGACTCCATTTTAGTTTCTTGCAACGTAAGAAAATTCACCTTGTTAGAGACACACAACTCCTTTACCCAATCTTTTTTAGCCTTTGGGTTAAGACCTTGGATATTTAAAGACAACATATTCATCGGAAAACACCATCCACTCCTTGCGATTCAATGATCTCTTCAATATTCTTCATACACCCGTCCATATTATACCCCATAGTTTGTCCCACCTTAACCAATTCATCCATCAACATTAATATAGAACCACCTTTCCGAGAACCTTCAGACTCTCTACAATGATCCGAGTCCATAGATTCCCCACCTGCTTTTTTGTACGTGTTAAACCCCGAGCTAAAATTCACTTCATCAGAAATATTGTTTACATTCCCGAATTCACCATCACAATTATCCTTCTGATTATCCATCTCAACATTTTCAACATCATTCTCTCTTGGTGTAAAACCAGGAGGGTACTCCAAACTCTCTTTTGTGCTCGCCTCCTTATTATTCTTCATCTTATCTTTATTAAGGAGAGAATAAATATTAAACGGGTCTTCTGATTGTTTACCATTTTGCTCACTAGAAACAACACCATCCTTGGATTTTGGATTCTCCTCCTCAACCTCTGTATCAGATACCCTACTAACATCATTTTCCCCTTGTACCTCCTCATCACTCTCACCGAAATCCTTCTTAAAAACTTCTTCACATTCTTCATCTTCTGAGTCACTTTCCTCATCATTTTGATCATCCAAATCTGGAGTCCAACCCGGAATCTCTATGGCTCGCACCCAATGCGTCTTGCCTTTATAATTAATTTTAAATGATTCAAATATGTGAGACATACTCTTAGTGAGAACACAAAGTCTTTTGCAATGGTAATTTCCTTTCTCCAAGTTCTCCACATTTACCAAGGTTCCCCACTTTGATGCAATTCGAATAAAAGTATTTTCATTCCACACCACCGTCTTTTATATTGTATATACAACATAAACTTAATCTAGTGTAAAAAGGGCGAAAAAAGTAGACAAGTCTAATTATAAAATGATTGAATGTTGAAGTATGAGCTATGGAATGTTTTATTGCTGAACTATATCCAGAGTGTGGGTTGACTTGGAAGCCACTTCCAAACATGCCTTTGAAACTCGAATCTTTATTGATTAATGGTGCAAATCATCCCTGTTTTCTCTTTGGTCAAATGATTAGACTCCATTCATCCTTTCCTTTTTATTTCTAATTCAATCATTATCCTCATCATTAATATTTCGGTTAAACTTAATAACTACACATGATAACAGAAGTTTAGCTGGTTTTTTACCATTGAAACTTGTCACTAGTTAAACTTGACAAATGAAAGAGAACACAAAATGAGGTATAAGCGATTTAGAGATCCTTTGCATACACACGACACAACCAGGAAAAATTTCGGTACAAACTTAATAATCATTCTAGGCTCTTCTTTGATGCCCACTTCCTGCAGAGAATGCTTCGTTAAAGATGTTGTCACCACCATCGCAATTGATAGAACTGGCTCTTGTATAGCGTAATTAGGTTAGTTTTTAAAGGAATACCCTCAATTTCCACCATAGTAACTCGTTCATCAGTAATGAATTCACTAGACGCTTGGATTAGCTGAGAGAACCACGAACATACTCCTGTAGATAACAAAAACTTCTCCTTTGCCTCCACCGAGTCAAAAGCAATCATAACCCACAAACCACCCATGTATCTTAAATCAATATCGGTGAAGCCTTCATTCCCCAATGCCACTTTTAGATTTTCTAACACTCCAACCTCCTTCACCTTCCCATTTAAACAACATGAGTAATCCTGTGTGTTTACGCAAGAATCATCTAAAACCAACACTGGCTTGCTATCATTCTCCCCATTCCCTTGGCTCTGATTTTTTACCACATTCGCATAGGAACTTACATCATCCCTATGCCCATTGTCCTTAGTATTCCCAATTGATGAGTCTCTGATCTTTCCTTTCATAGCAGGTTGATGACTGCTAGTAGAACCCTTAGGCCTATGGAATCTAGCAGCATTAGCATGAATTCTATGTCTACCAATCCACACCGTACATAAATTACCAACCAAACGCTCCACATCAAAAACTTTAATAAAACGCACAAATCCGAATCTCTTACCAGCCTTTGATCTTTTGTTAGGAATAAACGCATCAACCACATGCCCATATTGTTTACACGCATTCCATAGATCCTTAGCACTCGCTTGCTCAGGAAAATTAGTCACGAACACGGACGTGGAGATCTTCAGCACATCATCCTCCTTAGTTCTCTTAGAACCCATTTGAATCAAAACAAAGAAGATATCACCAATTTGAAAAATCATAGCAAAAAAATATAAAAACGAGGGGTTAGGTTTTTGGATTTGAAAGGAATTAGGATTAGGTTTTTTATTGGAAATTTAATTGGAAAAAGACAAAAAAAGAGGAAAACGACAAAGAAGCAAACCCTAAATCGAAAACAACAACCCTATAGATCCTGATCATCAAATCATGAAAATAACTCGATAAAGAAATCAATCACAATGGAATGATCTCACTATTTCAGGCTTTTCTATGACCGATTAACAAGATGGTAGTAGTTATTGAGATCGGTTATGGAAGATCGCCCACAGTGTCGTCATATGTTCGTTCTTTTGCTTATTAATTAATATTCAACGAACAAGGAACCATGCGTCCAATTGTAGAATAACCCAAAAGCGATTGATGGAAAAAAGTAGAGACCCTAAACGGAAATCGTCATAATCACCGACCCCAGATCTTCTTAAAGGAGAAAAATTGAAAAAGTAATGAAACGGTTATTCCGTATCAGTTACTCAACTATCAACTTTTGTTTATTGTATAAAGGGTTTTTAGATAGATAAGTTACTCAACTATCAACTTTTGTTTGCCTAAGTTACCAATCTTTTTTTTTACTTTGGGGGTTTAGACTATTGAAACCGGTTAATTTGGTATCGAACTATTGGTGACCGTTTGCTAGTGTTGATTCCTGTTGCATTGCTAGTGTGACATTTGACTTTTGAAACAAATAAGTTACTGAACTTGGTGAATTTGTTCACCTAAGTTACTAAACTTTGCGAATTTTTATACACATTTTATACACACAAATTTATACGCACCTTTTTATACATATTGATACACATATTTATATACACACGTTTTCATACACACATTTTTATACATATGTTTTTATACACATTTTTATACACACATTTTTATACACATATTTTTCATACACATTTTTATACACACATTTTTATACACACGTTTTTTTATACACACATTTTCGTACACATTTTTATACACACGTTTTCATACACATTTTTATATACACGGTTTTATACACACGTTTTTAAACACACTTTTTTATACACACATTTTCAGATCCCCAAATGGAGAAGGGATAAGGGTAACTTTTTTGATTTTATGTGCAAGTCACGTGACATTTTGTTTTATAGGCATGCTCCAAATTTTAATTCTCCGTGTTATATTTGATTTCCATTCTAAAAGTAGAAGATCACCTACCATGGATTTTCATTCTAAAATGGAGGATCACCTACCATGGATTTTCAGATCCCCAAATGGAGAAGGGATAAGGGTAACTTTTTTGATTTTATGTGCAAGTCACGTGACATTTTGTTTTATAGGCATGCTCCAAATTTTAATTCTCCGTGTTATATTTGATTTCCATTCTAAAAGTAGAAGAATTGGTCCTAGTGCAATTTAAATTCTCGAGAAATAGGAAATCTCTATGTTTCTATTTCTCAACTCTACCAAACATTGGAAATACTTCTAATTCCATTTCTTTTCTTTTATTTCTCCATACCAAACATGCCAAGAACTTAGGATGGTAAAGCAATAAAAAAAGAGTGGTCACGTAACCAACTCACGAGGATATTGAAGTCAAAAGTTCAATATAGACCCAACATTTGTCATAGACCCAATGAACCAATCATAGCCACTCATTTTTTCATCAAAAATAAAAAAAATCCACTTTTCACCTCTTTTTTAAAAATTAAATATCTCACACACCGTTAATCGTTACGCAAAACAAAACATACCATCGCGACGAGAATTAAATTATCTTTTTATAGAGGGGCGACACTATTTACTTTCGACGAACTTTTTTTTTATGATTTTATGAAGTAATATACGATTTTATAAAATCATATATGATTTACATATATGATTTTATGAAATCATATATGATTCGTTGTACGAATCATATATGATTCGTCATACGAATCATATATGATTTTCGCAATTCGTGACTGAAACAAAATTGAAAAAAGTTTGTCGGAATCACAAATCATATATGATTTTATGAAATCATATATGATTTTATGAAATCATATATGATTTTATGAAATCATATATGATTCGTTGTACGAATCATATATGATTCGTTGTACGAATCATATATGATTCGTTGTACGAATCATATATGATTCGTCATACGAATCATATATGATTTTCGCAATTCGTGACTGAAACAAAATTGAAAAAAGTTTGTCGGAATCACAAATCATATATGATTTTATGAAATCATATATGATTTTATGAAATCATATATGATTTTTTGAAATCATATACGAATCATATATGATTCGTTATACGAATCATATATGATTTTCGCAATTCGTGACTGAAAAAAAAAATCGAAAAAAAGTTCCTCGAAAGTATATCGTGTCACCCGTCTACTGAAAGATAAAAAAATACTCGTCGCGATGGTGTATTTTTTGTCGTGTGACGATTTACCGTTTGTAAGATATTTTATTTTTTAAAAAAAGGTGGAAAGTGAGTTTTTTTATTTTTGATGAAAAAATGAGTGGCTAGGATTGATTCATTGGATCTATGACAAATAATGGGTCTATGTTGATCTTAACTCCCGTGTATTATATCACAATGATATCGATCCTAAGAGTATATACTAATTTTTACTTTTCAGTGTCACCTCAACGTCAACTCATTATCCCCACTTCTAGCACTCACACACCAAAACACCTATTTATTAGTGGCATGCTATTTTTCTCATTTAGGATTCACTCACTCACAGTTTTATTTTCTTTTTCATTATTTCAAACAAACCAAATTTCATTTATTCAAATAAAAAATACAGAGTAAAATACGAAAATTAAAAAAACATATAAAAGGTTAAAAACAATACAAAAATTAAAAAATACATCTTTTTAGGTAAAGGGTTCCTCCGCTAAATTTATTACTTCAAAAAGCAGTTCAGTACAATGGATTTGGATGAATCTCACATCTCAGCCCATTACATAGGCAACATACTTCCTTAAAGGAAGGTACACATAAAGACTATACTACAAATGACTTAATAACATCAGGTAATCTATTTATTCTTACGACCACGTACCTTGATATCCAAATTATCACATATAGATTGAATATTGTTAGGAATTTTATGATCTTCATACATATCATCATTGTAAGGGTCGTAGTCATAATCAGCATTCTGATACGTTTCCCTCCATTGTTCCAGCAAGCTATTAGTACCATATTCAACCCTTAACGGTTGTGAAGCCTGAAAACTTGCCATTTCATTATCAACGGGGACAACTTCATCCTCACTATCACGATCACTCGAATAATCAACAATTTTCAAAGGATTATTATCATCATCCACAAGTACACATTTCCCCTCCATAATCTGTTGTTCAAACTTATTTATCTTTTCTACTAAAGGGGTAGAACTTTCCCCTTCCTTTTACACACCAGACGTAGAAGCCTTATTC
>BQNB010045002.1:9833-40694 GCA_026074375.1 Tanacetum coccineum
TCTATAACATACTCCAAGAATATATATACCCTTGAATGAACACAAATCCAAATCACACCAAGTAACACAATTTACACACTTGATCTACACACAAATTCAATTTACACAACAACCACTAAATATATGTAGTGAAGATTTTGTGATCTTGAGGAGAAGAGAGAGAGATCACTTGATAACAATTCGTATATATAGAGAATAAACGATTGTTCTTCTCATTGACACTTTGATTAAAAAGACGAAAAAAAAGAGAGAAAGAAAGAATTAATCACTTGGAAACAGATCAAGGTATGTTAGAGATCAAGTTATGTGTTTTAAAAGAAAGGCAGAAGAAGTGAAAAATGGATCTGAGAAAATTCGTGGCAATGAGGTTCTGTTTTTCAATAGGTGCCCAGTATTTAATAGGGGACACAAAATAACTGTTGTGCGTGGCTAGCCCCCTTTAGGCCTAGCGGCCCCCCTTATAATATAAGGGACCGTCGACCGCCACCAGCATAAGATATTTTTGTTCCACTATAATACTGGCCACCCTATTTGAAAAACAAACCTCTTCCACGAATTTTTCTCGTGGGTGGGGGGGGTGGATATCCATTTTTCTCTCTTCTTCCTTTCTTTTTAAAAACACATAACTTGATCACTAACATACCTTGATCTTGTTTCAAGTGATTAATTCTTTCTTTCTCTCTTTTTTTTCTTCTTCTTCTAATCAAGTGTCAGAGAAGAACAATCGATCTTCTATATACGAATTGTTATCAAGTGATCTCTCTCTCTTCCCCTCAGAAACACAAACTTCATTACATATATTTAAGTGTTGTTGTGTAAATTGAAAATGTGTGTAGATCCAAGTGGTGTAAATGTGTATTGGGTGTTGATTTGGATTGTGTGTCCATTCCCAAGGGTATTTAAATCTGTGATATGTATAGACTAGTGAAGTCCATAGATTGGTTCTAGCTAAGATTAGGACTCGACATCTAGCTTAGTGTCAAAAAAGAAAGTAAGCGACGTGTAAACGGTTTTCTCCGCCTAAAGGGAGCTTGTTGACATAGTGAAATCTCGAGTGGAGTACTCGGGGAGTGGAGTAGGAACGAAGAGGTGCTTCGTTGCCGAACCACTATAAATCTTGGTGTCTTGGTTTGATCGTTTCTTTCCTTATCCCTTTATATTATTATTGTTCATTTAGTTCATTACATTAGATAGTTTTTGTTGTGATTCATATTGTTGATTGATTGACATATAACTCGAATCAAACCATTTTATAAGCAAAGAATTTTAAACCGGTCAATTAACCTGTAAACTATTCAACCCCCTTCTAGTTTCCACAATTGGTATCAGAGCAAGGTCACTCAAGATTTTTAAAATATATTGTATTTTAAAGCTTGGATCGATCTATGGATTCCGACAAATATCTAGAAGGGCAATCTATGCAAAGACCACCACTTTTTGAAAGTGATAGTTTTATTTATTGAAAAAATAGATTCGAGACATATGTTAAATCAAAAGATCTAGATCTTTGGCATGTTATTACCATGGTATTTCAACCCATTATTCAAAATCCGAAAACCAAACTTGATGAGGTTGTCCCTTTTGAAAAACAAACTGATGATCTTAAAAGAAGGCTTGCGAAAAATAATGAAGCCAAAATGGTTATTTACAATGCTTTGCCTAGAAAAGAATATGAACGAATTTTCATGTGTAATACGGCAAAAGAAATTTGGAAAACTTTGTTAATCACCCATCAAGGTAATAGCCAAGTCAAAGATAATAAGATCGACCTTTTGGTTCAACAATTAAACAATTCGTCATTTCCGAAGACGAATCTATAGATAGTGCTTTTGCTAGATTTAACACTATTATTAACTTTGTCTTAAAGTTATGAGAAAGGTTACTCTAGTAAGAACTACGTAAGGAAGTTTCTTAAGGCTCTACATCCTAAATGGAGAGCAAAGGTCACGGCGATTGAAGAGTCAAAAGACTTAACATCACTATCTCTTGATGAGCTCATTGGAAACCTCAAAGTCCATGAGATGATCATCAAGAAAGATTCGGAAATAGTCAAAGCAAAAGTTGAAAGGAAATCTCTTGCTTTAAAGGCTAAGAAAGAATCTAGGGATGAAGAGTGTTCGACTTCCGGTAGTGAAGACGAAGAGTACGCCATGGCGGTAAGAGACTTCAAGAAGTTCTTTAAGAGAAGAGGTAGATTCGTGATACAACCTCGGAACGAAAAAAAGTCCTTTCAAAGAAGCCGAGATGACAAAAATGGCAAAAGTGAAAGGAAGTGCTTTAGATGCGGAGATCCAAATAATCTTATTGGAGAATGTCCAAAGCCACCGAGAGACAAGAACCAAAGAGCATTTGTTGGAGGTTTTTGGAGCGATAGCGGTGAAGAAGATGATGAAAAGATCCAAGACGGGACATGTCTTGTAGCTCAAACACCAAATGAGATATGTTCCGAATCTTCTTACTTTAGTGATGAAAACTCATCAATTGATGATTTAGCTTTAGACAATGAATATGATAAATTATGCAAAATGAGTTTAATGATAATCACTAAGAACAAAAGGTTAAAAGCTATTAGAAACAGTCTAGAAAATAAGCTTAAAGAATTAAAAGATAGATTATCCACACTCGAGAAAAACAAGGGAGTTGATCTCGATTGTGCAAAGTGTCATACATTTAAAATTGAAAATGAAAAGCTCAAAGAAGAATCTACTAGATTAAAAAAATTTGAAAAGAGTACATATTTCTTGAATGAAATGTTAAGTAATCAAAAACCCTCCGGTGATAAATTAGGTTTAGGGTTTAATCCATTTGAAGCATCATCTAGTGGAACTAAGGAAATAAAATTTGTGAAAGCTCAGAAAAAGACGTGTTCTGATGGAGGTCCCATAATTATAGGCGGCTCCCTTAATGATCCGACGGCCCCCAAAATAAATAAGGGACAGCACCCAGTTACACCTGGATCTGAGAAAATGTGACTTTTCAAAAATCCATTTTGGGTCCTAGACCAAAACACATAATTATAAAGAAAGTCAAAGTTCCCGTTGCTAGTGACAATGAAGTTAAACAATTCTATAAGCCATTGTCAAAACCCGGAGTTGGATTTTCGAAACCTAATCTTAGATCTAAAACTTTACCTCCTAGAAGAGTCAATAATAATTATTCTCGTCCTAAAACACCACAACTTAAAAGACATGTTGGTCGGCAAAACCAACCCCATGGATTTCCCGTAACTTGGAACAACTTTCCACATCAAAGTTACATGCCATGGGAAATGTGTCTTCCATTCTCACATCCTAACCAATTGCATTAAATGCAAGGGATGTTTGGCACTAACAACTTTAGACCCATGAGATATTGGGGACCAAATGTTTGAGTTATTGTATTATATAAATAGATATGCCTTGGAGTCTACTTGGAGCACAACCATGGATCAGGATAGGTCGGAAGTCTAAACATATATGGGTATCGAAAGCTGTTTCTCCACTTCCAACAAAACATGGAGTACTAGTCATTTTTGGTAGTAATCACGCAGTAACATCATTGGCAAAGGTACGATTTATAATGACTCTCTCAAAATAGATAATGTAGAACATGTTGATAACTTAGGATTTAACTTGCTAAGTATAGGACAAATATGTGATAATAAGTGTAGAGTAACTTTCTCTAAACATGATAGTGAAATCACTAAGGACGGCAGAGTCATAGGTAGAGGAATTAGGAAGAAAGGCTTATATATGATGAAATTAGGAAATAAGCCAAAGGATCAAATTTGTCTAGCAACGATTGATGAAAATTCCACATTGTGGCATAGGAGATTAGGTCACGCAAACACGCGTCTCATTCAATCGTTGGCTTCTAAGGAATTAGTTAGAAATCTACCCAAACTTAAGTTTGACCAACATTTTTGTGATGCTTGCAAAATGGGAAAACAAGCTCATGCTAGTCACAAAGCTAAGAATATAGTCTCAACGACTAGATGCTTAGAACTTCTCCATATGGATCTCTTCGGTCTATCCGTATGAAGTTACAGAGGAAACCGTTACACCCTAGTCATAGTAGATGATTACTCTAGGTATACTTGGACTAGATTCCTTAAGGATAAAACCGAAGCTTTTGATCAATTCAAAATACTTAGTAGGAAAATTCAAAACCAATTAGGTTGTTCAATAGTGTCGATAAGAAACGACCACGGTAGAGAATTTGATAATGAGGTGCAATTTGGAGAGTTTTTTTAATGCCAATGGTATTACACATAACTTCTCGGCTCTACGTACTCCTCAATCAAATGGCTTGGTTGAAAGGAAAAATAGGACACTTCAAGAAATGAATAGAACTATATTGAATGAGCAATCGTTACTACAAAAGTTTTGGTGTAACGCCGTAGATACTTAAACATACATTCTCAACCGAATTCTTATTAGAGTCATTCTAGGAAAAACACCTTACGGATTTTTAAGAGGTAGGAAACCTACGCTAGATTATTTTAGAGTGTTTGGAAGCAAGTGCTTCATTTTGAACACCAAAGACTACCTTACTAAGTTTGACCCAAAGACATACGAAGGTGTATTTTTAGGATATTCTTAAAATAGTAAAGCCTACATCATCCTAAATAAACATACTAGGAAAGTCGAAGAATGGTATTTGCTATTTGATACATATCATTTACCATGAAAAACAAACCCAAAAGACCAAAAACATAATAAAAATTACAAATATATGTTTGTTTTTTGTGTTTATGTATGTGCAGGTACCGGATATCAAGAAAAGGACAAAAACAAAGACAAAACTGGACAAAACCGAGCACGGGATTGGAAAGAGCACGATGATACAAGTCTAATGGTACACTCAAATTTTAATGGGCCAGCCCGTAACCCATTTTATGGGCCGGGCGCAGCCCATTATTATTTGGCCCAATTTAAGCCTAAACAAAGAATGAATTGAAAATCTGTTATATTTGAGAGTGACGTCACTATCACAACGTCTAAAGTAAATAAGAATGGTCATTTGCATACCCACTAGCAAGAAAGGACAATACATTATGCCCACGTGGCAAGGCAAATATT
Source organism: Tanacetum coccineum (assembly GCA_026074375.1). NCBI lineage: Eukaryota > Viridiplantae > Streptophyta > Magnoliopsida > Asterales > Asteraceae > Tanacetum > Tanacetum coccineum. The sequence goes on from BQNB010045002.1 coordinate 14,894, forward strand.
CAATCATTACAAATTGCTGCCAAGACACAGTGATGGAAATGAAATTGAAGAATGGAGAGTGGCTCACGTGCCCCGAATTAAATCATATATCCTCACGTGAGGATCCACTCTATGGAAGGGGCCAGTAACAAAGCAACAAGTGGCGAGGTATTTGTATACTCTCAATTCAAATGAAGAAATGGATCAAATGAACAACACTCGTTGCGTTGAATTAAAGCTGGCACGAGGGCACGTATCATCATGAGAATGGCTGGATCACTCTTTTCACTTCTGCAATCCGTGTGACACCGGATCCAAGGCTATGATTGGTGGAATGATTTCCCAATGATTGAGAAAAATTACAATTTCAACCTTCCTTGGCCCTATAAAGCAAAACGCCACCCCTTACTTTTGGGGTGTTAGTTAGTTAGTTTTTAAGTTTAGTTTTCTTATTTTTAGCTTATTTCAAATTTGTAGTAGCTTATTTCTCATTTTCTACTCAATGTACTTTGCTTATTTCTTAAGATTTTTAATATGATGTAATAAATTTGGTTTGAAGTTGATTTAAGATCTTGTTTTGCTTATTATGTGATTAAACTCTCGTTATCCTTTCTTTTTCGGTGTAGCTTATTCTATAAGCTGATTATTCGTGCTTATTTTTATGGCTTATCATTCTCAAAAGTTCTTAAAGGACTAGAAAATGACTTTTAAAAGCTCTCCCAACTCATTCGATTCATTCTCAATCATTTTAAAAACTTTTCAGAATAATAAGCTCAAATAAGTTCGATCTAGCTTATTTAAGTGCTTAATTCGTTTTTTGTACAATTATAATTCTCATTTTCTGTTTAAGTAGTTTTCTAAATAGTTTATTTGGTAAGTGAGCTAAATTAGTTAGATCAGAACTTTTAATGAGCTTTAGTGCCTTATTTCCGATTGGTCATATGACTCGATAATGTGCTTATTGCTTATTTTAAGTCATTGTTGCTTGTTTTCGTTGCTTTTTGATGTAGTTGAGTTCTTATTTCATTTACATATAGGAATATTTAGTAATCTTAGTTATAGATCTCGTTTTAGCTTTAAATTAAGTTAGCTTATTGTTTTAGTTTCGAGATCTGTTGCTTAATTCATTATTTTAAATAGCTTATCTAGTGATCTAATGCTCCTGGCTTATTCTGAGTGCTTATTTGTAGTACTAAATAGGTATTTGTTTTACTAGTATTCTTAGTGCTTATTTTCAAATTAGTTTCGCTTTGATTTGCTTATTTCGGTGTGCTTAATCTATTAGCTTATGGAAACTGTAATCGTGGCTTATTTTCTGTATTGAAACTTATTCGGCTATGAGCTTATTCAATTTGAGCTTTAGACAGATTAGTTAAGAAACTAGATGCGTTCGTTTACTAGAATTTTCATTGGGCTTGTGTGTTCATTAGCAATTGGGCTAGTAGGATTAGAAAATTTAACTGTTTGGGCCATACTTTAGTTTGGTTTGTGAAAATTCACCTAGGCTTGCGTAGCTTTTACAGAAAATGCAATATGATTGTTAACTATTATTAATCTAACAAATTGTTGCTTTGTGTTTCATTCTTGGTACCGGTTAACTCATGAGGCGCGGAGCTTAAGGGTTTATTTAGCTAGACCGAATTTGATTATTTGTTTTAGCTAAATAAATCAGGTGGTTTTCGTTTATTTTGCGTGTCTTCATTCGGTTCCATTTCTAATACCTTTTTCAATACTTAAGAGTAGATTGATTTATCGCTTTATAATATGTTTATGCTATTTGATTTTTGCCATGCTATGTAAGACTTCTTTTTATCTTTTGATGTTATAACGTTTGCCATGTTTAGTTAGTTGATTTATTTGCTCATTTAGTGTTTAGAAATTAGTGAGGATTTAAAATATAATTAGAGATTATTAATTTGTGACATTTATTTAGATTAAAGTTTTTAAAAATAAAAATAATTTCTTTTAATATAGTATTTATTTTTAGAAGTTTGCATGTTTATAATTGAATTTATTATGCTTGCTTATTTGTCTCGTTTTAAATACTCGTTTTTTTTAATGCTTTACATGTTTAAATGTTTTTATTGCTTTGCTCGTTTTTATGCTTTTATTTACTTTATCAATATGTCAAGTAGGATTTAGGAACCCAAATCAAAATCATTTTAAAACATTCAAAACGCGCAATCACGGACTTAACCGATTTTCAATTCACGCTTCGTCGAGGGAAAACGACCCGGGAGGTTTTTGAGACAACTTTGATTAAAAGTTTGTTTCTAGAACCCGACGGAAAATACTATCTATACTATAATTGTTACTCATATATACATAATAGTATATAATATATATATGAGTGTGTAACGGACCGTATCCAAGTTTTTTGGCGCGTGCCGGGGAAGTGTGTTACGATTATCGTGTTTCGTTCGAAGATTAGTGTTTTTGAAGAACCTTCCTCGTGAAGTTATTTTCCGTTTGTGAATATTTTACACTTCTATTTTAATATAAAAATAACCATTTGTTAATCGTTGTTATGGCTCACCTTTAGATTACGAGCTATAAGGAAAGTTTAATGCGGGTTTGATCAACATCACCCAAAAGGAGAAGGGTTATTCTAAATAGCGCATCGCGCTTACCAACTCCTCCGTTTCTTGACGTATTTTTAGAGACACCGTTCATGTTTAATTTTCGTTACCAAAAAATATTTTTTTATTTTAATTCCTTTCTTATGAATTAATTTCAAAAGCCAAAAATATTCCCATATACTCGGTATCCGTTTAATCTTTACTTCTTATCCTCTATAAAGTGTATTCTTTCTTATGACGTCATTTAACCAACGTGAGTGTACGGGGTGTGGACAACCATGTGATGGCTTTTATTGTTATCTATGTACATGTTCGCAGTGTGGTGTTAATCTTCTACTTGGAACTTGTTTAAATTGCACTTATGGTGATGGAAAGCCAGTCACTTGTTTTGGGTGTGATGGCCGTTAAGGAGGTAGATTTTGTTTCATTTTGCGCTTCAAGAGATGGAAATTTATTCGATTATAATCCAAATCCAAATTCTTTCAATGAATCTCAAAATTTTTCCGACTACCCTCCACAACCCCAGTACGAGACAAATATTTGCGAGTTATGTAGAAATGATGTTCATTATGATTACGATTGTTCGCCTCAAGTTCCGTTTGTTTACAATCAGAACTCGTGCTTCGATCAAAATAATTTTCAACTAACTTCACCAAGTTTTTCGCAACAATATCTTTGTTGTGAGAACTGCGGGGATCCTCACGCGACTTTTCAGTGTCAACCGATGAACCAAAATTTATCTATTTCTTTCGGTTTTGACCAATTTCAACCCCCACAGTATCCCGTCATTCATCATTCTCCTCAAGAAACGAGTGAAGAAGTGTTGAAAGCTAGAGAAGACTTAATGGAAACCATTCAAGCCTATTTAAAGGAGTATGATCATATACCTCATGAAGAAAAGTGCATGGCTTTATTGCTAGCTGAGGAGAGATTTCTTAAAATTAAGCAAGTTATGGAAGAAGAGCAGAATCAACCTGAAGTTATGAAAGAATTACTACTTAATCTTATGAATGATTTGCAAATTCTTAAAGGAATTCAACCAAAGCAGGAGGAGCCGGCAGTTCAAAGTTTTACTCCATATGGGAATTTTTCTATGATCGACGATGTAGAAGTGTTAATGAAATACATCTACACCTTCTTAAGGAAGTTTAGTCGTATACCTTTTGGAGTAACACCAAAGGTTTTATTGATAGATTGGGAGAGATTTGGCGAAATTAAGCATGCTTTTACGGACGAGCATTATCAACAAGAGGATATTCAAGAATTGACGAGTAAACTTCTTGAAGATGTGCAAAATATTAATGAGGAGCTATCATAATATATTAATTATCCAAGCTGGAATCTTCCTACCTTTTATGATGATGATGATGAGTATACTGTTATGTATAGAAAGCCTAAAACAATCACACCAGACTTACCGATCGAGAAGCCCGATAACTCTCTCATAATGGGGGACGAGCATCTTGACACTATTTTGGAAACGGAATTGGACAAAATAATAAAGTCTAGTGTTGAGATCCTTGTCCTAATCCTAAGTGAGTTTGAGGGTATTTCCAAAGATACATGTGATGTGCCCGTTTGTGAAGATCCTTCCACTTTTGATACTTTGAATAATCATTCTGAGATTTTATCCGATTCCAACGATGATGGTACTTCGAGTGATGACGGTGATTTTGAGGACATCGAGTACGTTAGCTTAGAGGAGGTGAATGATGTTGATCAAGAAGAGAAAGAGTTTGACTTAGAAGATATTCTTCAAATCCAAGACGTTATTCTTCGTGAGAAATTATTAAACATTAGTCGTCTTATTACTAATATCGAATCTTTGAATGACAACCCTACTCCTGATCATGTATTTAAGTCTCCTTCTTCATTTCCTATTCCTATCATGGATAGTGATTCGTTCTTTGAGAAGTCCAATACTTCTTTCTCTTATTCGGATAAATCTTTACCCGAATTCGAGCCTTTTAGCGATGATACGGAAGAGACGAGAAGTGGCAGTACCATTACTCATGTTAATAACTCTCTTCCAGAGTATGATTCGTTTCTTTTTATGAGCCGATCAAGGTGAGTTGAACACGATTGTTATGAGAGGTTGATACATTTCTTGTTCCAGAAGACTCGATACCACCGAGTATTGAGAGTAATTTTGACCCGAGGGGGAAGGTGAGAATGATTTTTTTTCAAAATTTATGTGAAGATGAAGGATCCTTCACATTTTAATTCGGGAGACTTTTCCCCGAATCGACCTACCCTGTGGATTCTCCTTTACTTCTCTCCACTGGGAGTGAAGACACCATTTTTAACCCTGGCATCTCCACTTAGAGCCGGTGGCATCTCATCGGGATGAAACTTTCATGTGCTTTAATGTTTATCCAAACATTAATGAAAGCCCGATTGAGATTTTATTTTCCATTTGCTTCCCCATGGACAACTTAATTCGGGGTCGAGTCAAGCTCGTGACTCGGTTAACAAAAACAAGCGTTTCTATCTTCTTATCTATTTTCTAACAATTAATGTAAGGAGGCTCGCCTCTTTCATTTCTCGTGTTTCGTGTTTTGTTGGTTTGTGTTGTTTTGTCCAGGATTGCCCGGATTTTGAAGACTCTCGTGCTCATGGTTTTGTCCATTCATATAGTTGAGCTTCATTTCCTTAGCTTCATTTAGGGAATCGAATATCCTAATTTTATCGATTATCGTTTATCTTTAGCATACTTAATAAATGGCTTTAGATTTGCGTAGAGAACCCTTAATACTTGAATTATGCTTTGAAATTAGTATGGGGGTGACAGTCTCACATTGAGGACAATGTGTAGTTTTAGTATGGGGGGAATCTATCGATTTGATTATACATGCAACCGTTGTTCTCACATAACCCGTTTTCCACCAAAAATATGTGATTTATGTGAAAAATAGCAAAAATTTTAAAATTTTTGTGCATAAAAAAGTGATAAATGTTGGAATAAAGTGATGTAATAAGTGTTGTGACACAAATAAAGGTGAGAACGAGAAATAAATTTTGATCCGACCGGTTTTATACCTTAGCTTTTTCCTTAACATATTTAAATCGAGTTTGTTGCTAGTCTTATGTAGGCTTATCCATTATGCCGAGCTCGATTTATTAGAGTTAAGATTGTTGCAGTTTATGTGCCTTGTTAAATTGCCGATCTAAATCGCTAGCTAAGCTTCGCGAGTCTCTTTCTAATATTTTAAATTGCGAAGAATAGAGATGAGAGAGTTAATTATAAGTCATGATATTAAGCGTAGAATAGTTGGTTTCTTTCAGCTCATAAGTATTAATTGTGGCTTTTTCTCCCATTAGCTTGTTTCACTTATATGCATAAATGTTTAATAAATAAGTTGTCGGAATCAACATATTTTTAGTAACTTCCCTTTGATTTGGAAGTCGATGATTCAAATTTTGGCTTATTATATGCATCACATGTTTATTGCTTTACTTATACCTTAAAGAGCCTTAGGGTATATGGTATGAGTAGAGTTAATCATTTTATTACTTTTTGCCTTAAAGAGCCTAAGGGTATATGGCAACGTAATCTCAAAATCAAGAATTATTGTACCTTAAAGAGCCTTAGGGTAAATGGTACTATATAAACATTAGTGATATGTTGCTTAGTTATTTTCACCTGTAAAGAACCTAAGGGAATATGGTGGTAAATATTAATACATAGTTTATGCTTAACAGAGCTTATGTATATACTAAGAAGTTAAAGGCAAGCAACGAAAAGCCAATATTTCGTTCACTTCATGCAGTTTTTCAAGGATAAGGGTGGAAGCTAAATTTAGTTTCAACCATCCCACTTTATTTTTGGATTAAATAAGTATCAAAACAAGTCTTAAAGAGCCTTCCAGGTAATATGACTTAGTAAATCTGAGATACCAAATTAGATTTTTGCGGAGGAAAAGTAAGTACACAATTAGTATTCTATGAGTAGTGTTAGTGTCATGACTTGTATTTGACAATGATCTTGTTTTTAAGCTTGGTATGGAAAAGTGAAAGTTGGGGACGATGAATTTATTTTGCTTGTTCCATGATCCTAAGTATTATCAAGAATGTTGTCTTTACTCCTTGGTGCTCTGCATTCTCTGGCAAAATGTCCCATTTTATGGCAGTTGAAACATTCTACCTTTGATTTATCATATCCAGCAGTACTGCTTCCATCAATGATGATCTTCCTTCCAGTTCTCTGATAGAACTTTCTTGCCCTCATGTATTAGTACTGCTTGCACCTGAAGTGGTTAGAAATGCCAAGTTCTTATCATCATTGTTTGTGCCAACAGATTTCTTTACCTTTTGTTCAACAATTTTAAAATTATTGTACAAATCATCCAAACCCATAGTATCAAAATCGGGTTTGTTCATCCAGACTACCACATGTGTATCCCATTCAGAAGGTAAGCTCCTCAAAAATTTAACATTTAGATCCTCTGGAGGAGTAACTACACCCAGAATTGCCAATCTACTAACAAGCTTTTGAAGCCTGTTAAAGATAGAATCAAGTGATTCTAAGCTTGAAGCATTAAAGTTTTCATACTGTTGCTTCAGGAAGGCCTTTTGAGTCTTCCTTGTTGCTTCATTCCCTCCCAATCGAGCTTTAATAGCAGCAAACATTGATTGAGCATCAACATACTGATTGAAGGTAAGTTAATGTTCATTAGGCAGTGCCATGAGCAGTAGACTTCTGGCCTTTACATCATTCTTTTTAGCCGTCTTTTCTTCAGCAGTAGAAGGCACAGTCATCTTCAATCCTGTTGATGGACCAGTTTCTGTTGTTGTAACAGGAATAGGTACCCACGAATTTCCATTCTCTATGACCTCCCATAGAGCATAATCCTGGATTTGAAAGTATTGTTTGATCCTTATCTCCCACATCTCATACTCCCCGAGTTTGAGCATGGGAAGCTTTGCCAACGCATTGTTTTGAGAATTTTCCAACTCCATTACACCTAGATCAAAGTTTCTCAAAGCACAGGCTCTGATACCACTTGTTGATCCCACGCCTTGATCGATTCTTTACGTAGTAAAGTGTTTGTTACCTTGGATGAATCCAAAATAACAATGGTTGAGACTTTGTTTGTATACCAAAGTGTATGCGGAATCTACACTTTGATACTCTAGAGGTATTTATCAATGGAACAGTAACAATTAAAGAACAATAAATAACACACAAACTGCTTCAATATTATTAGAATAATATGAGTACTCTTGTAGTACTAGGGTTACAAACCTTGAAGCTGTTCTTTCTCTAAAACGTATCTAAAACTCTTAAGCATAAGCAACTATGTTAAACCTTAAACTAGGATCTCCTTTTATACAAACAAGGAGTCCTTTACAAGATAAATGCCGAACTACTTGGAAGTTGTTACAATTCAAATACAAATATAACAGATATACATTCCTTATTTTTCTCTTTGCATCCTTATCTCCAAGTCAGCAGCTTCGACCATCAGCAGTATTAATCTTTCTTCTAGCAGTATTAACTAACTCTGGCAGTACTAACTTTATTAGTACTATTAGTTATACCTTAGCAGTATTAACTCTTGTAAAGATTTATTCCCAACATTATTTTAATTTACTTCTCACTGGATCCCTACTATATATATATATATACATATACTCTCAAGCCTAATTATATTGTACACACCTAAACGGGTGCCGAGTTTTTTTATTTCTTTAGAAACGTGACAAGATTATTTATAACTTACAAAAGCAAATAACACAAGTACATACGTAAATTATACTCGATCACTCAAAAAACTTGTAATCTTTGTAATTGGAACCTATCACATACATAGTACACGTGTAGATTTTCAGAAAAGGCCAATTGCATACATTTGTACTCTTTTGTATTATGCATTCGTATAACTCAAAGTTTCCTCGGTATTAACAGCAGCTAAAAAATATACAAAAAATTTAGTAATTTTTAAAGGCATTTTGCATATAATTCAAATTTAAGCGCATTCAATTTTCAAAGGCATTTTGCATATACTTTTGATGAATATCTTCTACTGTCTTTTTTTTTCATTCTGATTTGCAAGACATTCACATATATTTAACACTAATCTAAAAGTTTAAACTATTAAATAATTATAGTAAAATTTGACATAAGTATTCATGTGTACATAAAAAAAACTTCTTTATTTTTTTTTCAATGGAAAACATAACCCGTTTCAAAACTCCTGTTTTTTGATTGACTCGGTGGAGTCGCCGGTTTAACTGTTTCGACTGCCATGTCAAACCGATTCTATACTATGTATACTTTATATAACATCTTCAATAAGTCTTTGTTCGATTTTCATATTATATATTCAATTGAACCGATAAAAATAAGATAACTCTATTAAGTTTTAGTCTTTTATTTTCACATCAACAATACTGAAAAGAAAGGAAAATACAATCAATTTATAATTATAGTTTACAATAGATTTATAGTTATTGTTTACAACATGATATATTATGGTGGTTTTAGAATCCATTTTTTATTAATTAACTTTTAAATTCAAGCAAATATAATACTAACATTAGTTTATAATTGTTGTGTAACAATGACCTAATAACAACACATATAACTGATGTATAAAAGAGGAAGAAAGTAGAGAGAATCGAGACATGCATTTTATTGAGAGTGATACCATTACAATATGTACAAGTCCCTATATATAAGCCTCTATTTATCAATATATTAAGTACAACCATTATTGAGTCATAATGTTTGAAACGTTACGAAATATGGATAGCCACATAATAAATAAATATTTATAACACTCCCTCTTGGCTATCCATCATTTAAAGAATATGCCTCGTTAAAACATTGCTAGGTAAAACCCACTGGGACAAAAACCTAGTAAGGGAAAAGAGTACATAATTCTTTTAAATATGTTAAAGTATGTTGCCTCATTAAAAACCTTGCTAGGAAAACCCAGTGGGATAAAACCGTACATAAGGAAAAAAAGAGTGCAATGCGTATATTCTCCCTCTGACGTATATTCTCCCTGTGATGATAAGATCACTTAAGTTCATTGAGTCTTCGCATTCCAGTTTCGTGAACCAACTTCTTAAATGTTGTATTAGGAAGTGCCTTGGTAAATAAGTCTGCTTGGTTATCACTTGAACGAACCTTTTGAACAATAATGTCGCCACTCTTTTGCAAGTCATGAGTGAAAAAGAACTTCGGTAGAATATGCTTGATTTTGTCACCTTTGATGTATTCGTCCTTAAGTTGAGCAATACATGCTGCATTATCTTCATGTACAACTCTGGAAGACTCTTGGCCTGAAGAAATCCCACATGATTCATGAATATGTTGTGTCACACTCCTCAACCATACGCATTCTCGACTCGCTTTATGGATGGCCAAGATCTTTGCGTGATTCGATGAAGTGGCACGTATTGTTTGCCTTACAGAACGCCAAGAAATAGCAACATTGGAACTTGTGAAAACATATCTAGGTTAGGACCGACCGGTATGGGGACTAGACATATATCCTGCATCTGCAAAACCAACTAGATTTCTTTCGGATGTGTTAGTATAATATAAACCCATAACCGTACCTTGAAGGTAGCGAAATATTTGTTTCACCCCAACGGAAATGATATATCGAGTCTTGTACGGATCACAAGAAATAACAATGCCCCCAGGCACTTAAATAAGGTAATTCTGGACCAAGAATTCCCTCGTCGTCATTTGTAGGTCGAAAATGGTCATTTTCAACATTAGGGTCCTTATAACCATCGGGGTGCTCAATAGATGGGATTTATCTACATAAAATCTTTTTAACAATTTATCTGTGTATGCATTTTGGTAAACGAGGATTCCTCTTTAGTTGTTTAATTTGTAATCCGAGACAAAAAATATTTTTCCAAGGTCTTTCATCTCATATTCTTTCTTTAAGCATTCAATTGCCTTTGTAACCTCCCGTGGAGTCAGATCATCAACATACACAACATTTATGAAATATTAATGTTCATATCCTTTTATAAAAATGCATGGGCAAATAAAATCATTTTTTGTATCCTTCCTTTAATAAATATTCACCAAGGCGATTGTTACACATATGCCCAAAACATGATTAATTCAATACAATCAAGTAGTGTTCTCGAAAACTTTTCTTATAAGCCTTAAGCATTAAAATTCACCAGCATGCTTCATGCATTTTATATCCTGTAATAAAATCTCTACATCACATGAGCTCTATTCATTTATCTTTTAGACGCAAATCAATTATTTGTCACATTGCCAGACTTAAACAATATTAAAATACATTATTGGATCCACCACATGTGAACATGTATCTACATGATAATTTCTAAGTCTTTGAGAAAATATAAGTGTGTCATCACTTGTATCTTATGCATAATTTAATTTTGCTTTCTCATAAAGACTATGCATATCCAATAAGATTTATACATTTATGTATGTGGACTTCTAAGTCTCAAACACATGTTTCATCACAAGAGATTTCAATCATTCTTAGTTACTTGCGTCATTGAATTTTGGCCATTCATCAATCCAAGGTCCTCACATTCATTTTGGCGCTCTATTATTTATTTACATGATCATTTTCGTGTGTATTATCATATATAGCTATCGACGTCGATTCTTTTCTTTTCGATTCCACATTTCACTAGACATTGCATTATATCATTTATTGATATCTCATAGTTTTTTTTCACATACCCGAGGTTTTTCAACTACCTTTATGTCTAGTGTCTCTTTAGGAGACTGTTATGGGGTCTTTATTACCTCGATTCGACCATCTTAACTTTCTTGCTCCATTTTATATCTTCGTTCGAGGTCTTTTATTTGGAATCGATTAGTCTATCACGTTGTAGACGTGCCATAGACTTACTACGATTCATTGGTCTTGTTGTTGGGACATACGTTGTAATTGGAGCTCTAGCAACGTATATGATCTAGTCACTTTATTTAGGTCACTAAACATGTCTAGCAATTACTAGATCTGGAATGTATATTGTCCCTTGAACTTCAAGTTCATATTCATTGGTGTGAGGATCACCATTTGTATTATCATAATTCATTCCAAAATTCATGCTGCTCATTCTCCCCCTGAATGAATTATCAATTGTAACATCCCATTTTGTGCATTGTGGCGGATTGAATATATATTGCATAATTACGATATCTCACATGGGAATCATGTGGTTTGTGACCAAAAACCATTCTAATGGGGAGTAATCATTATAGATTGTTGGCAATATGCGAATTCATATGTTATAACATGCCCATAAACTGATAATTTTGTTCTCATAATTATTGGCTTTGCAATCAACTGAAGACGTTTTATAAACGTTTCAACAAAAGCAATTCGTGTATGAACATGGGCTACCTTTAAGTTCAACACTTATTCCAATAATCGCCCAATACTTGAAAGTGTTTCACCAGTATTCTCAATAATATAATTTGGAAAACCATGCTCGCATTTGATAAATCGAGGCACTAACCAAACTGTTAGCCTCAATTTATTGAGTCGAACAAGGAAGTTCGGTCACTCTACAATGGAGCTTCGGTCTTTAATTAGTTAACGGGCCTACATACATCCCCTTTATATTATTTTCAAAAATTTTCGGACAAAGTCCTTACTTTAATTTGGTGATGATAGATGAACAATTAACTTCCAATGAGAACAATCAAAAGATCTTTGAAAGAAACTTAAAAGCTTTTTTATATATATTATGCATCATCATGACTCAAGATGGTCAAACCGGTCATGCCAATTGATAATATAATCTTGACGCATATACTTCTTGTTTATGACTACATGCGTTTCACTTTCACTTGACTTTATGTGAAATATTGGTTCATAACTATTACTCTTGACTTTATATTAAAGTTAAATTTTACGAAGGACTTAGCACATCATCATATTTAAACTTAAACTTCTCTGGTAGATTCATATGAGCTTTATGTGGCCTCTCACAATTATGTTAATATGAAAATTAGCCTATTTCGGTATCATTTAATGAAGCATGTCATATGCTAGGAGTTGCACTATTTGCTAATCACATATATGTCATCATCAATCAGTCAATTCTCATAAGCAAATAATAATGCACACACATGTGAAAAACTCGACGCTATTTAACTAACATATCTTATTTTCAAACTTGATATCATTTGTAACAATAATATTGTAAGTTTAGATAACATTCACAATTAACTTTTAGTCAATATATTTTACCACACCCAATAGCCTATCAACCATCATATTCATATCATGCATGCAACTATATTTACTTCAAATACGTCTACAACTCTAATATTTATATTGATTAAACATGAGCATACTCAATTCAAATAGTGGAACGTATTTCATTAGATGAGCTTAAAAATAACTTAATAGAAGCTTGTTTACATTTTTATGGACTGTAAGAAAATATCAATTTAATACATTACTCACAGTCATTGATAGAAGTTTTTACACAAAAACCTTATCTCCACATAAACAAATTAAAATGCAATTAGATGGCCTCGTACACCAATTTAATCTTATGACCATAAAAGTCAAATACTACCAAATACAATTTAATATAGTTCGACGCATGCCTTAGAACCTTCATACAGAAATTCAAAAGATGCATTATACAACAGTAGAGTATCATGAATAATTTTGGTATCACATATTTACCTTGAATCGTTCCAACTTCCAAGTAAATAACTTTATGTATATGCAAGTATCGCATGCTTTTTTTGTTGTCATCATGTTTTGAATTCAATTTTCATATACGTAAGTCTAAAATATAAAAGGAAAATATTGATTCTTTCTAGCATGGAGTTTATAAGTCAGTAAAATTCAACACAAAAACTAAATCAAATATCAACAAAAAAAATTTAGTTGTTGGTATGAAACTTGTAACTAACCCGCGACTAGTAAGCAAGGCATACTCAGAATTATTACGAGCAACATCAAAATTATATACATCAAACATCTATTCATATGTGTGTAACTGTCAGTCATTAAATTTTGATCAATACACTTTATAATACTAATCATGTTTCAAAGAAGGGCATGAGTCACAAACAATTTGATGAAGCTCATCCACTTAGCAATCCTCTAAAAGAACATATTGTCATGTAATATCAACTGGGATGCAATTATTGGTCAAATCTACGCTCATTAAAAAATTTAACGATCTTCAGTAGTAAGTCATTTGTAGCGATACGATATAAATAAAAAAATAAGTGTCAAAAAACACCATAAGGAATGATCTCAAATGCACAACTAAATTTTGCATCACAAACCAACCAGGCATGTATATAGTCTATCAACATGAGATGTAAGATACTTCACCTTTTTCTCAGTTAGAGGCATTCATAATCACAACGGGGTAAATATACCATTTTTGACGAAAACACATCTATGGTCATAAATTACTTATCAAATCAATATACGCTACTTAAAGATGGCATAGCGTGAAGAAAAACTTTGACATATTATTATCGTTATGATCAAAATTTTATCTTTTTTTATGAGATTTACATTAAAATAAACCTATAATCAAGGTTGTCCGTATAATAAGCTATATAAATTAATTTTGTAGCAGTTAAATGTGAATAAAGCGGTTCAAAAATCATGTAAAACACAATTATAATTATTGTTCGATCAAAATATACTAGATAAGTGGTCATCTTAACACAATAACCGGGGATAAACTCCAAACATTAAAACAAACTCATTAAAAACTTTAATATGGATATATGGTAAAAATGGTTGAAAGTTTTGCAACATATACATGCAATAGATCTAGCAACATACACATGAAGAATGAAAATTGATTGCTTTAGTTTTGTTTTATTTAATAAATAGATCTAAACTCCATTAAGTTTTTTTTTTTTATTCTTTTAATACGAACAAACTTTTTATTAATCCTCAATGATTTAAAATGGGTTAGATATTACCTATTAATAATTTTAAATTGGCAAAATTCAACGAAGATCTGATGACCAAAAAAACTTTCAACGAGATTATACCATTTCAGTGTAATTCCACTACATTTATCTTTCCACGTTACCTTCCTTATATTCTTACTTGATGTAATTAGTGTTGGATAAGTGTTGTGCAAACAACGACTAATAGCAACACATATAACTGATGTATAAAAGAGGAAGAAAGTAGAGAGAATCGAGACATGCATTTTATTGAGAGTGATACCATTACATTTTTTACAAAGTCACTTATATATAAGCCTCTAATCATAAATTTATTAAGGACAACCATTATTGAGTCATATGTTTGAAAGTTACGGAATATGGGTAGCCACATAAAAAATTAAATAATTTATAACAAGATAACTCTAATATGTTCTTTATCAAACTTAACCAATCAGTCACACCACTTTAATTTTTTAGTTTCTACTTTAAAACTTTTCAAACTCACATTATGATTGTACTAACAAATATTATAATTTTAACCTGACTAAATTTGAGTTATAAGCGAATACTGAATTGACAAAAGGGTTTTGTTAGTTTTAGAGAAAAGAAAAGTTTTTTGTTGTTTAAAGCAAAGAAGAAAGAGAAACGGACAACAAGTTTGACCGATGGGTTTATTAATCGTGAGTCGACTCCTCATCATTGAATAACCGTCGGCCCAAATCCGATTATCATAACAAGCAATTAAAACCCGGCCACACCCGATCGGTTCTTTAACCGAGTTCCCGGTTCTAATCAGTTGAACCGGGGGTCGACTTGAGTTCTTAATACATCAGAGAAACACACTCAAATTCATTGATTTTCCAACTATATATTACACAATCTTATTTTGAACTTTTGATTAGATGTATTTTATTATGAAAAACCTCTTTTATTTCATCGTGTGACTAAAGCTCTCCCATGTGTTATGAATCTACATGTGATAAAGATCACATGCTTAAAAATCTTACGTGAGATAAGTATATGTGCAAAATCACCTGTATTTTTTTTTTGTTTTCTTTAATTTTGAACGAATTAATCTGCTCTAGTTAATGATTTAAAAATTATAATGATGTATTATTATGGTTGTAAAAGTTATGAATGTATGTTTTAAACAAATGCGGGTGAACCAGAGCAATAATGGGCTTAGCCTTTTAGGACGAACGTGGCATAGAGGTCTTGGGTTCGAACCTTGGTGAGAAAATTAATCCCTTTGGACACGAAAGTTCCCTACGATGTCTCCCGGCATATCAAATAGAATAGTCGTCCTTGACATTAGTCGGCCTCGCGATCTTGCATTGCCACTTGCCCTGGGATTAGAAGATCAACCATATCCCACTCCACTGAACCATCTTTTTCTAATCAAAACACTCAATCATAATGTCTAGTTCATCCTCTTCATCGCATACTGTAAATGTGAAAAATGCAAACACAATATATATGTACTTTGTCCATGATTCAGCTTTCTTATTGAAAACAAAATGTGAAATATGCAAACGTTACAGTGCGGTTAGTTTCATCAAGAAATGATAGCAAATGATATTATTAATAGAATGAAAGCAAAAGTACTATGAACACCTATTAATCTTCACCACTCCATCAACACTTACACCTTTCTCTATTAACAACACCACTATCACCATCCCGCCACCGTCCCCATTACCATCATCATCAAACAATAAATTACAACTAACAAGCTTCTTCAATATCTTACCCATATGATAAGCACAAATCTAATCAACCCCATATACTTACAAGTTTCTTCAACAATGTACGCATGCCAGGTCGCACGTGACAAGCATCCATCGAATCGAATGGTGGAAACTCAAACTCTTTCAACAAAGGATTATCATCGGTAACAGTAGACATTGCGACGGCGGCGCGTAGGAGAGGCGCGTGACGGTGACAGAGAGAGCAAGGCAGCGGAAGGTTTGTATCGATGAGTTTGGTTGGCGGAGCAATTGACGGCATTGTTAAATTATTTTTGTTGCAAGTATCATATACAGTTTGTATCGATGAGCTTTTAGGTGGAGAAGTAGTGAAATTAGTACATGTATATTGTGTTTGCCTAATCATTTTTTCTAACAATTCGTATATTTGAATATTAAGTTAAGGAATTGAGAATTAAGGTTCGAATTTGAGAAAAACTAAGTATGAAAAAAGAAGAGTGGTATGTTTGACTTTTAATAAGAGTGGGTAGGGTATTAAAGAGAGGTAAAACGATGACATATACTACTTATAATCGGTTCCAGCAGGTCACCCGTTGTAAAAATGGACGATATTGATGATAATGAAACAAATTTACTGATTAAAAAGGTGATAATAGGATTTTAATAAATTTCTACTTAATAAGGAAGATTATTCTCCCGAAGAGACTTTTAATGCTCCTATAAACCCGGTTCACCCGCTGTCGTTTCTATTAACCCGTCCGGCCTGGTTCTTCCACTATCTCTTTTTCCACTATCTCTCATACTTAAGTCACGTGTCTTACTATTCGGCTACGTGTCTTCTTTCCCAAATAGTCAGACAAATCCCACCGATCCTTACCCTCACTCATCTTTTTCATCTCATAAACTCACCACATCCACAACAAAAGTTGCAAGTTCATCGCAAAAGAAAGCCAAATTTTTTGTAAGTAATCCTAACTCTAATCCTTGAAAGTTACTTTTGTTTCATAACAATTTAAATCCGACTTTCTTTTGATTACAGCAGACCAGTGTCAATTGAAAGAAAATGGAGGGATTAGATTGGGAATTTTCTTAGGGTTTTGGTGAACGTTATGATGGTGAAGCGCTTCAAGAAGGTATTATTTAATTACAGTATTTTTTTTAAATTTATTCATGAATTAATTACTAGCTTTTATATGTATGTTAAAAAGTGATATATCTCTGATTCAAAATTCACATGCAATACTGATTCAGAAAAAACACAAAATCAAGGATTTTATATCTATTGATTTAAGAATAAGGTATGACAAAAAAATCTAAATTTGGGTTTTTTTATTGTTTGATTTTTAGGCAATTAAGATGGTATTGATTGGTTTTTGTAATCAGAATTTGAGTTAGATGTGTGAGACGATGATTGTGATGAGGTTCAAGCCCACAACAAAAAAGTAGTACCTTTATAACATAAGAATCAAAACCACTTGCCTGCTACCCTTTTAGTTTATCATTCGTTTAGTGGCTTTATATAATTTAGTTCAAAGTTACAGATAAATACTTTAAGCAGCATAAATATAGTATACAATAGTTTTTTTGTTGGAAACATCAAAGTATATGTTCTAAAGTATCATTTAAATGATTGTTACTGCTAAGAAAATATAATATTGTAGTTGACGATAGTTTATAACAACTGTGTGTTTAGTATTTAAGTTGGAGTCTTGAGGTTCTCGAAAGCATTGTGTCTTGCGTATATTGTTACATAGTACTAAAAAGGTTAGAGAAGGTTGAGGGACGTACTTCTTTTGCATTGTGAAGTAAAAATCAGAATATGTTCTGTTTTTGGATAACTTATCTGCATCATAGTTTTTTAGTCAAGGTATGTGTGACTTTTGCTGATTGCGGGTCGTTTAGCTCTCTTAATAGTGTGGCAAATGGAACTGCCCCTCAGATTGTGTTTGAGATTTCTTATTTAGAGTGTTAGTTGTTTACGTGGTTGATATAAAGACGCTTTGAATAAATAGTTTGAGATTGGTTAAGATTAGCCTTGCCCTTTATTAGATCAAAAGGTTTTTTTTTGATTGCTTATTGTTGCAGTTTACGGGCTGAGTAAGGGGCTATTTGGACATGCATTTGAAAGTCATTTATGTGACTTGAAACTCTATACACAATTATGATAATCCTTTTACTACATAAATCAAGTGTATTAGAGTTAGGGATAGCTCTATGTATGCTTATGTCGACCTTAATAGTCAAAAAGTTGTAATCAACATCCATTTTTTTTCAAACGCTTTAAACTAACGCACGTCCAAACACCCTATATGATGTGAGTATGTGACAAGTAATAATATGTCAAAATGTGAATTTCATAGTCGCTTGAAGGACGATTGTTGCATAAAGCTGTACTTGAATTGCCTCTGTAAACTATATTTTAATAGTACGTTAATAGGTACAGACTTTCCTCCGAGTTACTAGCTTTCTAGACCGATGGTTGTAGATGTGGTTGATGATACAACGTAAAATGCGTACCTTTGATAGGTTAATTCATTATTAATAATGTATGAGCTGAATAAATATGTTTCTAAGAGCTGAACGAATGTCTGTGTATATGTGTATGTGATAGCAGCTGATATACTATACAATGTCAAATTTACACACACTAATAAATGTTTTTTTATATTTCTTTAGCTTTGCCTTATGCCATATAATAGTATAATATGGGTATCCAATTTTCAGTTTTGTTAGTTCCTTATATCAGTCTTCCTTGTATTTGCAGGTATCACTCTACTTGCCTGAATATGCATTTTCATCAGGGAAAGCAGAGGTATTACTCTCAGGTATTATTATTATTCTTACGATTGGGAAAAAAAGAAACTTATAATTCCATTAAGTGGGTAGTTTGTTTGTGAATGAGGAGTTCTATATGATAGTTGGATCGATCCTTACCTCTTATCATTTATTTGCAGCTATAATAGCCACTGGGATAATCTGGTCTCACTACAGCATGCTTATCACACCCGTAAGTCGACATCTTATGGCGATATTGGATTTTTTTATTTTTTTGGAAATGCCATAAAGCGCAAACCAAGATACTGGGTATGAGGTTGAAAATAACATCATTCAACTGTAAGCCAAACAATACAAATTCTAATTCATTTCAACTCTTACATTTGATTTTTGGTGTGCGGATGGTTTTCTCATATGCTGCAATTTTTGCAATTATCATGAGCAGGAGGGAATAGTATGTTTAAGAAAGATGTTGATAGCTCAATTAAGTCAAAAGATGGGATCGCCTTCTCAAAAGTGGATGGAAATATTGAATTTCACGATATCTGTTTTGCTTATCCATCTCGAATAACTATGGTATATGAAGGTGTAGTCGTTGGTCCCAGTGGTTCGGGAAAAAGATGGTCCAGCGCTTCTATAACCCACTTCAGGTATAAAATTAAATACTATTATTCGTTGTCATTCTGTCAAGAGTTATAATGTTTATCTACAAATTTGCACCCATGAATGTCTTAATGATTTGTTCAACCTGTTCCACAACTATACATGCGTTTTAAGTGGTTTTTGGTCATCCGGTTTTGGTTCCAGGATTCAACATGTCATTTGCTGTTGTTGCGGCTCAAGCGGCAAATATGTCACCTCCAACAACGGGTTCATTAATGGTACCTTAGCCTATATCAGACACAATTACCGCTTCCACATGCACGTTCGTTGTATTGCTGCAGCAGCCTGATGTATTGTGAGGTTTCCTGATGATTCCGGTTTCGCTGCATTACATGTTGCTGCTAGAAAAAGAGAGCAAAGGTACATTTCCATCATTCCATGTTCCTATATTCATTTTTTGCTATATGATTATGATTCCTTAATTCTGTTGACAGATACATAAACGGTTGCGATTTTTGTTTGGGAAATTGGTGATAAAATCGGCTGACACAACAAAGAAGGGCAACAATATGCTTTCCTTAAATCTGTTGTACACTGTAAGTTATATGTCTTTTCTGTAAATTGAACTGTGTGGTTCCGCTCAGGTATTGGGTAACTGTTTCGATAATCAAGGATCCTTTTTTTCATGATTAAATAAACGGTTTTTTGTTTTCTTGATTTGAAGTGTTTCTATTGAAGCTAAGCATTTTTTTTGTTTTCAGAATGTTGTACCTGCAAAATGGAGCAACAATAATGTCACGAAGCATGAGCCTCATAGTATCATTTATGTTCTTGACTACATTATACTTTCCGACCCAAAGGTAAATTTTAGAAGTTTGGTTGGCGATTTTGCGTTATTTTATAAGCACATTTCATAGGATTAAGTGAAATAAATTTTAGTATGGTTATGTTAGTTAGTTGCCAGTATGTACAATCACGAGTTGATTTGAGAGGTTACAAGTTCATGTGATAATGAAGTGTAAAAGGGTATAAGCCTTTTTTCAGGACGTGTTAGGATGGGTCAAGTTTGGGGTTGAAGACGTTGCCGGGTGGGGAGATTAAGGATCAGCATATGTTATGACAACTAAGATGGAATACTATTGTCACATGTCGTTTTGGGGATAATGTTTTAGTATAACTTCTATAATTAGGTGTTACATTCTTCTATATTTGTTTAGGTTTTTAATATCATTATTAGTTTATGCTTACTTTGGGTTTGAAGTGAGTATGCTTTTACCTTTTCTATTGTTTTGGCCGAGGCATCGTATTAATGTCTGTTTTGGAATGTAGGTGGTATACCAGCGATACCAGACCAAACTCGGTTTCAGACCCTAAAAATCCGATGTGAGCCAGTTCAGATCAACCCACAGGCACCAAGCAGAACCAAAGTAAGCATAAACTCAAACTTTTAAAAAGTAAGCCCGAACACCCCTTAAAGGTGCATAAAGCAAGTGTCGCTCTTATATTTTTTACTTTTCTAGAAAATGGTAACATGATGAACTAACCAACTAATACTGTCGTTGCTAAATGCTTTACAATTACTTTCTCTTGAATTTTTTTTATATGTTTTGTTTACTTAAAAATTGTTGCACGAAGGCGTGTGAGATCCGATGTTGCCACAGGTGCCCAGAAAAGAGAGATTCAAGCCAGTAACTTTTATTCAACATCATCCACAATTACAATTCGACTTTCAAGGTCTGGCGATGTACTATGGTAAGTTACTCAACGAACTATTGCGGATTTCACATTATATCCTGTTACAAGTTGCGATGAGGTTTTGCAAATGTCACATTGTCCAAACAGTGAGCTTTTCGACTTTGCTGAGCTCAAATAAGCCCATAAACAAGCTAAATAACCTGGTCCAAAGGCCCCCTTTTATATGCGCGTATCACTTTGAAAACAGGTTGGAGAAAGGGGTTTTAAGATATAACTATATATAAGCCAAGATTACATACAACAATGAGGTTACATACAGGATTAACAATGGTGTTAGGGAATCAGAAATGGTTGTTTAAACTGGAGCTTTTGGACTGGTCTATTAAACTACAGTTAGAAACACGTATTATCGTTCGATGCTAGATTGGACATTGATGCCTCTGTGCTTAATTATTGTTCCATACTAGGTTTATTTTTGTGCTTGATTAAGGAAGTGAAATTTGTTAAACGTATGCTTAGCAAACCAGCTGTTTAGTACATTCTGCTTATTTAGCTACATAATGTGATGCTCTGATCTTAATGTGCCATATGAGCATATTATTGTGGAATATGGTGATTTAAATTTGTGGTTTTTAGCTACATAATGTGATGCTCTGATCTTTATGATCCGGTATTTATGGTTGAGGTTATGAGGTGTTTGTGGTAAATTTTTAACTTTTTTTCCTCTAAATCCAATCGAGTTTTAAATTTGGGTTCGCAAATGCGTATGTACGATTTTAGAGTGTTTGCTAAAATGTTAAACGACAAGCAGCTTAACAGAAGCAGTTTTGTTTACTCACTCATTTTAAACTGCTTATCTACTTAAAAATAAGCAATGCCAAACACCTCCTAACTAAGTTGAGACCTGCTTATCCCAAAGTGTTTCTTTGAGAAAGATTTAGAATGCCCTTTTCCCCGTACCTAACAATCCTTTAAACATATGCTGATGGGCTGATTCTTTATTCAAAACACTTTTAGGTTTGGTGGCGCCAATGATTTATTTGATTCTACAGAATTGTATAACAGGGTACTATCCTGGTCGTGATCGATTCGGTAATTGGAAACAAAATTGCTCTAAGGTTACTGAATGCAAAGAGAAAGATATCATTGTTACTACAAACGCTGCCAAGGTCATATCCAGTTTAAATCATAGTAATATATAATTGATTAATCATATGACAATATATTTATTGTTACACATGACAAATTTTTTGAAAAAACTAAGTGAAAGATACTCACAGAAAATCTAAGATATCAGTTAGTAAATCCGTTTTGGGCTATTCCCTATAATAAAAAATTCGGCCATTGCTAAAGTGTCTATTCCTACCCGAACTTACGGTCAGAAAGCTTTGAAGCCAAATAAGCTCACAGGCCAAGAAATAAGCTTAAACGAAGCAAAATTAATAGAACATACACCGAAAACCAAATGAGCCATAATCCGGCTATATAATCTGAAACAAACACCCCCTAAGTCTTTGACCATGGTCACATGTTTCATTAGCGAATATTAAGTAATGTATGATTTTAGCAATTTCTACATAATAAATACAGAAAACTAGAAAACTATCATCTCTATCTAAAAGATTAGTAGTAACGAGTTTGAATTCATGCTTAATGCAACATGTTATTTTTAAAATGTATACTACCGGCCTCAAAGCATAAAACCATGAGAAATGTCAGATAAATGTTTTTGTGGTTGTAGATTTTAATAAAAGAGTAAATGAATTGCAGGTGGATACAAAGGGCGTGTTTTGATGTTGGTTTAGAAAAATTTATTTGAATATCATCTTTTATGGTGTTCATATTTCTGTAGCACTTAACAGTAGACACTTATTTATGTTCCCTTATTTTGCAGCATCTAATGTGGTTTACTAATTCAAGAGCTGGAAAGGACAAGTATCCTATCCAAGGAGTGGAGCTACCAATGGACCTGTCCAGGTGCTGTTCTATAGGATCTTTGGGATTACACTTTGTAAATGCTAACTCGAAAAGTTACATCTTTTACCAATAGTTATCATTACAAAAAGTGTAGTTGATTTTGGCTCACAAGATCAGACGTCAACATGGTTTAGTTTTTATTTTTGAATTGTTTGAAGAAAATTTTAACCACTGTCCATTCACCTACACTGAATCTCTAACTGTGATCTATTATATATTGTAGGTAGACGGGGATACTAGCACCAGCGATATCATTATTGCTTTAAATGATAAACACGTGCCCCTCGCTCAAGGAACATTAAGGGTAAGTTTAGTTCCATGTTTCCATAGATATTTTTAGACGGGGGTTGTTAGTTTTACACTACCACAATCACACATGATCAACAAGTGCTGACAGAAATATTACATTAGCATAAAAAAAACAAAATTTTATTGCCCTACCCTGTCTTTTGTTATCTCTAGAGTTAAAAGGTTCCTTTTTTAAACTTAACTTTTAAAAATATTATGAGCATGTCAGATTGTCAACCCATGACGTTGGTTTCTTTCAGTATGCAATGAACACGCCACTTAAGGTTCCGCGAAGAAACCTTCTCTCAATCGACCAACAAAGACAACCAGGAAAAATTATGGTTCTACTTCCCAGAATCCAACGTCTTTACGAGGTTAGCTCAAGATGTACACGTATAACTTATGCTTTACTTGGATTCATTTCTTAAAGATTTGTATATACTTATCAAATATACACTTCTTTGTCATAGGTGCAGCTTTTTGGTACGAGGAACCATAAAAACAACACTTTAAAGATGGGAAGCTGCGATATATAGTACTTATTTGAAGCATATTCAAAAGGGTTTAGTTCCTATCACTTGCTCATGAATTCATGTCAACTGTATTATATATATTAAGCTTGAGATGTCAGATTGACGTCTGACACTAATATCATTTTGTCGATTTTCGTTTTGTGAGGTTTGAAACTTATTTTCTACAAAGCCCGACGCGGCGAAGCGCTGGTTTTAAACCTCGTAAGGAAACATAATGCAGATGATCCATATTCTAATCAATACAAACATGCAAAGCTCATGCAAATTATTTGTAAAATTAACAAACGTATATTTGAAAAAATCTATTTAGTATTTTCGGGTCTTATCTGGTTGACCCGATAACCCAATAAAGAAAATAATTCAACCCTAACCTTACCCGATAAAATCAAAAAAGAAAAGAAAAAACAAGAAAAAGAAAAGTGACAAAAGCTTGTGGCCGGTATTCTTTGCATTAAAAATTGTACCAACCAAAAATATTAAAAATGTTATTTGTTTGAAGTTTGTATACTTTTTCTATATTTTTTTTTCTTAGACAATTTCTATTAATATTCGTATCAAACAAAGTTTATAAAATGATAAATGCAAATTGAGAATAAAGAATGATTCTATTTTTATTTGCAACAACATATTTTAGCATCCTTGCAGCTTCATCCACCAAAATACGTGCTTGGCGTAGAGCTTTTAAGAGCATTTAGTATCTTCGCACTTTCAAGCCAATTTAAGGCAGTTTTGATCATCGTTTTTCGAGTTAGCATTCAAGATCAGTCTTTGTATTGTTGGGTTGGACAATAATGTAACTACGGTAAAATGATAACAAGCACTTTCATTAAATCTTATGATCGTTCTCAAAGGAATGTAAGTTTGCTTACTTTATTTTTCTATTATTCAAATAACAAAACATAACATAACGATAAGAAATAGAATATTATTACAAGATATAACTTCAGCTGTATTTGCAACAACATATATTAGGAGTATCACACTCTCCTTTACCCTCATATTGGCATAACCTAGTGCACCGCGAAGGATTACACCCACTTAGAAATGAGAAGCATCTTTTGCTTTTTGAGTTTGGGGTCGTGTTCAATTTTTTTATGGTTGGGTCGGACAGTAAATGCTCATTGAGTTGAGGTCTTACAGCCAATGTAGATACTTGAATGCATGTGATTAGGACCATTACGGACAAAACAATGAACGCTTTGTTTAACCCCATTTGCTTACTCTTTACTTCTCCTTACTTGAGAACAATGAGAGATGGTCAAGTGATCTATATATAAGTGTGCATCTTATCTTATATATTAAAAGATTAAGTCCCTTGTAATAAATGGTAAGTGTTAATGGTTTAAAACATTTTATTTATACTTACGTTTGAAGTGAAAATTGAGTTTTGGTGTGAGAGTTACTAATAGCATTATTAAATAAAAGCATCTTAAAGTCAGTAGAAAGACATTTATGAGTGATGAAACATATACCTTGTATATTAAAAGATTAAGTCCCATGTAATAAATGGTGAGTCTTAATAGTTTAAAACTTTTTATTTATATTTGAGTTTGATATGAAAATTAAGTTTTGATGTGACCATTAGTAATATCATCATTAAATAAAGGCCTCTTAAAGTAAGCTAAATGGAATTTATGAGTGATGAAACACCATCATAACATTGTTACATTTTATCTTAATGAAACACCAACCATTCATTTGCTTACCAACCATTCATTTGCAATGTAGTGTAAATAAATTTATCTTTTCATTAGCTTT
>BQNB010045003.1:0-44552 GCA_026074375.1 Tanacetum coccineum
AATCGATCGAGGGGGTTCTTTTTCGAGCCAAATCCGGGCGGCCCCCTCGAGGGAAAATGGAAAAAGCATAAGCTTAATCGACGTATTCGGAACGTTTGGGAACTTCAACGTAGAAGTGATCTTGTTGAAATATCGAATGTGAGCATGAGGATCTTCTTTATCAAGTCCGCAAAATGGTTTATTTTGCACAAGAGTGAGCAAACCATGCTTAAGCTCAAAGTTGTCCGCGGTGATCGCGGGAATAACGATTGCATCCTCATAACCCTCGATGGGTGCTTGGAGCAATTGCGCCATAGTACGTTGATCGGCCATCGTAACTACCGGAGGAGCTTGATTTTCAATAGGTTCTTCAAGATTAAATGGTTTAATATTCGGTGTTACTTATTGTTGAGGACGGTTACGGGTTTCAGAACGATTGCGCATGTACTAATTATGAAAAACACAATATTTTTGGTAACCGGAAGTTAAAAGTCCACGGTAGCTCTTTAAATTACGCACAAGAGAGCGGAAGGAATTAGCACGCCGAAGCGATTTAAAAGCGTTCTTCCTTTTTGGGTGATGTTCCTTGGATCAAGCCCTCCTTATAGTTTGTAATTCAAAGGTGAGCCGATTATAACGATTAACAACACGATTTGTTTTGTTGGTTTTTCAATTTTTTTGGTATTGCAAATACTTTAGGAAAAGTATTTATAATGATTTTTGTGTTTTTATATAATGAAAAAGAAAATCAAGAAAATAAAATATTTTTGTAATTTTTTTTTTGTATTTTATATATTCACAAAATAAGCAATAAACTTCCCGGAGAAGGTTCTTCAAGCACTAATCTTTAAACGTACACAATAATCGTATCACAGCCTCCCCGGCAGCGGTGCCAAACATTGATTGCTTTGGTTTCTATATATATATATGATAATACATGTATAAATAAATCACAAAGATAAATGATAAGAATTCCAAAGATGGATTATCGATGAAGAAGATGATGATTCTTCAATATCAAGAACATGTGAATATGACAGGTGAACTAATCATCGAGAAGGCGAAAAAGTTCATGAAAGATATGTATCCAGTGGATACTCCAGACTTTACTTTTTCTATTGGTTGGCTTGGAAAGTTCAAAGCAAGATATGAAATAAAAATTTCTGGCGTTTTGGAGAGAGTGGATCTGTTGAAATGGAGGGCATGGAGGACAAATTAAATTCATGTAATATGCTATATATAAGGAATTATTAATTTATATTTTATATGGGGTCTAAAGAAATTATCAAAAATGTATTATCTTATAATTTTAGCGAATTATTAATTTAGCACCCTATCCCCGAGTCGGGACCGGCAAAAAATATTATCTTAGAGAGTTTATTAAATAATCGAGTATTAATTTATCGAGTTTCTACTGTATATATTACTGCTATTTAAAGTTATTATTTAATTTATTTGCTTAATTTTGTTGTATAATTACTATTTGTTTATAATGTTTTCATATGTTTTCTGGTACTTTGTATTAATAGAGGTTGTTATATCCGAATTTGTCATACTTTTTTGTGTTTTCTCATTGGTATGAGTTTTATGTGTTTGCGAGGCTGGTTGGGAAGGGCAAGTGGGTTCTCCGTGCTAGTGATGTCCGTTATTAAGTCGCACATCAGTACATAGGTGGGATAGGTTGTCTATGTGGAGAGGTATATATTGGATTTATTCATATTTGTGTTTTAATTATTTTGAACTGTATTTGATTCAAGTATTGATATTTTTAGGACAGATATAGGTAAAGGAATTAGTGTAGGAGATGAACTAGGTTCCGTGAAGAAAACTAAAAGTCAAACTAACTGTCGAGTCTCATTACAACACTGAGTTATGATGTCTTCAATATTCTTGTGGGGATGGACCTTTAGAACCCATCTGCTGGAATTCGAAACATGAAAATGCAACCAAATCAAACTGTAGCTACACCGATGCAGGCTGATCAGTGGGTTCAGGTATGTTATCGTTGTACATTAGATGTCCAACGGATGAGTCGATATGTTATCGTTGTACATTCGATGTCCAACGGATGAGTCGATATGTTATCGTTACACATTCGATGTTCAACGGATGAGTCGATATGTTATCGTTACACATTCGATGTTCAACGGATGAGTCGATATGTTATCGTTACACATTCGATGTTCAACGGATGAGTCGATATGTTATCGTTACACATTCGATGTTCAACGGATGAGTCAATATGGTATCGTTGTACATTAAATGTCCAACGGATGAGTCGATATGTTATCGTTGTACATTAGATGTCCAACGAATGACTCGATATGTTATCGTTGTACATTCGATGTCCAACGGATGAGTCAATATGGTATCGTTGTACATTCGATGTTCAACGGATGAGTCAATATGGTATCGTGGTACATTAGATGTTCAACGGATGAGTCAATATGGTATCATTGTACATTAAATGTCTAACGGATGAGTCGATATGTTATCGTTGTACATTCGATGTCCAATGGATGAGTCGATATGTTATCGTTACACATTAGATGTTCAACGGATGAGTCGATATGTTGTCCTTGTACATTTGATGTCCAGCGGATGAGTCAATATGGTATCATTGTACATTTGATGTCCAACGGATGAGTGAATATGGTATCGTTGTACATTTAATATTCAATGGATGAGTCAATATGGTATCGTTGTACATTAGATGTTCAACGGATGAGTCAATATGGTATCGTTGTATATTAGATGTCCAAGGGATGAGTCAATATGTTATCGTTGTACATTAGATGTCCAACGGATGACTCGATATGTTATTATTGTACATTAGATGTCCAACGGATGATTCGATATGTTATCGTTGTACATTAGATGTCCAACGGATGAGTCAATATGTTATCGTTGTACATTCGATGTCCAACGGATGAGTCAATATGGTATCGTTGTACATTCGATGTTCAACGGATGAGTCGATATGGTATTATTGTACATTAGATGTTCAACGGATGAGTCGATATGTTATCGTTGTACATTAGATGTCCAACGGATGAGTCGATATGTTATCGTTGTACATTAGATGTCCAACGGATGAGTTGATATGTTATTATTACACATTAGATGTCCAACGGATGAGTCGATATGTTATCGTTACACATTAGATGTTCAACGGATGAGTCGATATGTTATCGTTACACATTAGATGTTCAACGGATGATTCAATATGGTATCGTTACACATTAGATGTTCAACGGATGACTCAATATGGTATCGTTACACATTAGATGTTCAACGGATGAGTCAATATGGTATCGTTGTGTTCATTAGTTTCAACGGATGATGTCGATTGTCTATCGTTTGTACATTAGATATGTCCAAGGATGAGTATCGATATGTTATGTTGATACATTAGATTGTCCAACAGATGAGGTCGATATGTTATCGTTTTGTACATTCGATGTCCAAGGTTGAGTCGATTGTCATCGTTACACATTCGATGTTCAATGGGACGAGTCGATATGTTATCGTTCCATATTCCGATGTTTCATCGGCATGCGTCAATATGATATCGTTACACATAGTATGTTCAACGGTGAGCAATATGGTATCGTTAACACATTAGATGTTCAATGAGGTTCAATATGGTTTCGTTGTACATTGATGTTCAACGGATGAGTCGACTATGGTTATCGTATGTACATTTGATGTCCAACACATGAGTCGATATATTATGTTTGTACCATTAGATGTCCAACGGATGAGTCGATATGTTATCGTTGTACATTAGATGTCAACGGATGAGTCGATATGTTATCGTTACACATTAGATGTTCAACGGATGAGTCGATATGTTATCGTTTCACATTCGATGTTCACGGTATGTGTCGATATGGTATACGTTACACATTTAGATGCTTCAACGGTTGATTCAATACTGTTATGTTCACATCTATTGTAAGGGTAGATCATGTTAACTATAGAAGGGTAGTGCATATCCTGACCGACCGAGAAAACTGGGTGTTTTTATAGTATAGTTATTTATTTAAGAATACCACACAACGAACCCAGAAGAAAAACGAAGTGTTTTTTATTATAGTTTTTTTATAGACTTATACGTGTAAACGATATTTTAAACAACACAAGATACCAATAATCTTTTTTAGTATTTTATATATTTAAATAATAATTATTTATTTTATAAGTATTTTTATAAATTTTTATTTATAAAATATTTAATTATAAAAAATTTTTCATAAATAATAATGATTTAAATATCAGAATTAAATTTTTTAACAAAAAAAATAATCCCGCACGCGACATGTCGCCCGGGAATCATGTGCGGGTAAAAAAAAAAAAATTGGTGCCAAGAGTTCCTATAATTTTTTTTTTAATTTTCATTAAAAGTTTCCCGGGCGACATGTGGCCCGGGATACTCTAACGTACTTTAATTAACACTAATCACTACTCTTAACCATTCACGTAAATTAACTTTTTTTAATTAAATCTTTCCCGGGCGACATGTCACCCGTAAAAGTGAGCGGGAAAAATTACCGCCAAGATTTTTGTTGATTTTTTTGGTCAAATTTTAACCATACAAACTCTCCTCCAAACTTTGACTAAAAAGTCTATGAGAATTGGTGCCACGTTGGACGGACTTTTGTCGTTTAGTGGGGTTTCCTGGGCGACAAATGTCGCCCGGGAAACAATCGTCGCATGTTCTACTTTTTCTTGTAGTGATGATACATCAATTATATTACAGAAAATGCTTGGATACTTCTTAGGTTAAAAGGCATATCCGGGAATTTAAGCTGTGCATTTGCTGTGGTATATGCCCCCAACACAGCATTTATGTACTCGATCAAAGAATCCTACATATCATCTATCATAAGGGAATGGGCAATTGCAATAAGATTAAACAAAACATATTACGTAGAAATTGGGAAAAAATGTTTTTAATAATTCACATAACAAGTGCCCAATCCATGATTATCTTATCTTCTGACTTTTAGTTTCTGAATTCTGAACCTTGAGAAATTGTAACAACAACGTATATATTTCTACATTGATGGTGATAGCGAAGAGGTAGTGTAGCGTTCCATGGAATCCCAAACTCAATCCATGGGTGCGGGTAACTGTGTGGAAATTAAGTGGTGGATTAAAACTCTGAGAAAACATCCAAGTAATTAAGTCACAGGTGGTGCATGTTTTCTTTTTTAAAGGTGTTAATTTAGAAGGCTAAACAGGATGACGATCGCATATACTATATAGGCCCAAGCCCGTTTGTGGGTTTAAGGTATTAGGGTTTTACCACTATAAATAGTGGTCAATAATAAATCATAACTCATAGGGTTTTCTATCATTCTACATATATATGTGTGTGATATTCTTTATAACCAAAATAATTAGATTAAAAAATGATTGAAGAAAAATGGTTAAACTCTCCGAACCAAGCTTGTTAATTCAAACAAGAAAATTTTCACCCACTTGCCGCCATCGACAACTAATTGGACCGATGGTTCTTATCATCCTCATACTCCCTATGCTTGTTTTCTTTATTCTATTTTTCCTATCACATGTTCCAGAAATTATCAAACCAGCTTCTTTTAAATCTACTTTGAGTTGCTTTAATCTTTTCCTTGTACTCCTTGTCATTCTTTTCGCGCTTTGTCCTAAAGGTCGACGGCCCCTATTCCCAATAAGGTGTCGGAAATGATCAGAAAATTTGGACGTTGAAGGTGTAACGACAAGATTCATTTTTTATTTTTCAGGTAATATAATTTTTATTTGCCATTTACTATTTTTTAACATATGTAGTTATACTATTTTCATTTATTCCTTTTCGTAATTGTGCAGTAGTAGATTGGCTCGTGAGGGATGAAGAGATTGATGCTTCTGGAAATAGTGATGATCAACGCACACCTATACCACCGATGCCATGGATACATGTGAATTCATGCAAACTTGATCCGCAAGTAAGTGATGCTACGGCTAAAATAACATCATCGGATGATCATAGGATCAAGAGAAAGAGAAGGCAATATCGACCAAAAGTAAAGAATATACATCATGCCATGCCTATACCACCAACTCCACCTCTGCCTAGAGCTCCATCTCTAGCTCAAGCACCGGCTGCGGTACATGGAAAAAAGTCTATCTTCCAAATTATGTTTAAAAAACCAAGAAAAACTTCACATATCCCTTTCGTTACTACAACAGTGCCACCGCCGCCACCACCACCACCATCATGGTCATTATTCTCTAACTGTTTCACGTCGAGAAATAAAATAAAAAATATTCCTTCATCAAAAAACTCAAAACTACCACCACTACCACCAACAGGACCACCACCGCAACCAAAACCTCAACGGCTATGCTATGACCAACAGAGTTCTATTTGCAGCAGCTCAGAGTCGTCGTGTTTACCACCACCACTACCACCTCTTAATATGCCTGAAATGAAAGATAAATATTATGGCAATTTTGTTAGGCTAGGGAGCTACAATAGTAATACTTCTAGTTCACCGGACCTTCAACCAATGGGTCAACCGCCAACTTTTATAAAAGGTGAGATTATTAATTGTATAGAGCAAGGAAAGGGAAAAGTGACTGCTGAAGAACTTACAAACAAGAAAAAAGCCTTGGAAGAACCTACCAAGCCCAAAATGGCGTTGGCTAAGATTGCAGAACAAACTAAAGCTAAGGAGCGGGTAAATTCTAAAACATTATAGCTACTATATCTATTAAAACATAACAGTATCTTATTAATCTGTGTTTTCCTTTTACTTCCTAAAGAAAGTAGAAAGTCTTATCTAATACTAAAGGGCTTACTTTTTTTTAAACTTGACTAGACCTTTCAATTATTGGGTATAATGAGATCATATTAATACCATTGTATGTGCAGGATGAAAAAAGAAAAGCTGAGTATGAGTATGGAAAAAAGTTAAACGAGCTAAAACATGCTATAACATTACATAGACCTAAGAGTGTGTTGGATGGCTATAATCGTTGGATGAGTAGGGGTAAAGATTGTGTTGAGCCATACAATCTTCGTGTTGATAAGGAGCTCTTTCGACAAGCTGAAGATTCTTACTTTGCAATTAACCCAACCGACATAATTGAGTTGTTGACTAATAAAAAACTCGAGCTTGGCATTCTAACTTGCTTTGAGATGTAAGTACATTAATATTTTTCATATGTAGATACGAGGGTTTTTTTTCCTATATAAATTACATTAGAATATTATTTTTATGTTTTACTTAGGTCACTATATCAACTTAAGGGACGTTCACAACAAAACAAGGTTGGTTTCTTGCACCCTGAAATGATCACGCCAGATGTATATGGGGCTGATAAAGGGGTTACATTAGATTACTTGGCCCGGGCATTGGAGGGTTATGAGTTTTATGTCACACCATATCTTCAAGGGTACTATGCGCTACTATTTTTATTGTTATTGTTGATATGTTTATTGTTCTAAACGTACATGTTTTCACATAATGCAGCGCTCACTATGTGCTCTTCATAATTTGCCCCAAACATGGAAGGGGGTTCATTTTGGATTCACAAAAGGAATCAGTGTTTCATACCGAAGACAACTACAGGCTTGCTGGACTTGTGGATTCGTAAGCATTTTTCCTATTTGTTTTAGGTTTCATGTGTGTTTTACACATGTT
Source organism: Tanacetum coccineum (assembly GCA_026074375.1). Classification (NCBI taxonomy): domain Eukaryota; kingdom Viridiplantae; phylum Streptophyta; class Magnoliopsida; order Asterales; family Asteraceae; genus Tanacetum; species Tanacetum coccineum. Next base: position 7,656 of record BQNB010045003.1, read on the forward strand.
AACATAACTCTATTGCTTATTTTCTTTTTAGTGTTCTTGGTGGTAACTTGAAGTGGGAACTCCCTACTGTAAATCGACAGCCTAGCACATGGGAGTGTGGATATTACGTAATGAGATGGATGCATGATTTTGTGCTCAAATATCAAAATGACGATTTCCCGAACACTGTAAGTACTTTTAAATAGCTTTGCATGATGTTTGTTAAACTGAAAGTACATCTCGTGTGTTAGGTAACTATCTTTATTTTGATTGAATTACATGTAGATCCCTTGGGGTGAGGAGCGGCGGTTAGAGAATAAAGAACTGGACGCTGTCATTGGGGCATGGTTTACCTTGTGGCGCGGTTGATCTTTGTTTAATGTTCAGTCGTTTAGAATTATTATGTTTTTTGAACGAGTTTGTTTGTTTCTTTTTTTTTTGGAAAAGCTGAATCAGTTTCTTTGTTGGATTCAGAATTATGTTTAGTTGGATTGATTTGTGGATTTGGATTTTGGTTCAGATTTATATGAGATGGATTAATGTATTCTGTTAATATAGGTTGTTGATTACAACTTTTTCTGCAAGATTATTGGTTGGTTTAGATCACTTTATATTATGTGCAAATGCGATTTCCTATAAACAGGATCAAAGACAACGGACATTGATCAAGTTCCTTTGACACATATATGCCGAGGAGAATGGTCTTTTCTTCATGGCGACATCTGCCAAAACTGCTGCGAATGTCAATGGCGTGTTTCATGAAATAGGTACAAATACATGTCTAATGGGTTGTCGTAGCTAAATTAATATATTTCTAGAATTCAGCTTTTTTCAAATTCTTGTGTTCTTGTAATTATCGTATCTGAGACCATTGTTTTGTCTGAAACAGGCAAGAGCCTGCCTAGAGCTCAGCCTACACAAAATCCAGCTTGTATGGTTCTTGTTAACAGACCCGCAGAAGGAGCTCGTTCTGCATCATGTTGTTCATAAGTAATATCTTAATTCTCAATTTATGTCCCATGTGGTTGGTTTTCTTTATGCATATTTGTGTTTGAAACTTGTTTTAAATAGCATGAAAATTAGGTATCAATGGATTTAAGTTTGTTTGTTCTTGTTGTTTATTGTGGTTTCTGATTTATACCAGTTTTTCTTTAACTGGGAGCGAAGATGGAGACGTAAAGCTTTGGAATGCTAAAAATGCAAAGTTAGTATATCTCTGGCCAGAATTGCATGATAGGCACACCTTCATTCAATCAAAGCTCACGAGGCTTTGGAGGAGTTTTTAGGGTACCATTTTTACCCTCTTAAATACTTTGCTGTGTATAATAGAATACAGCTTACTCTAAAATTTTGACAAAAGTTTGAAACTCTGCAGGCTGATGTAACAGACATTCAAGTTGTTTCTAATGGGTTTCTTTCATGTGGAGCCGATGGTACTGTTAAGCTGGTACAGCTTAGAGATTTACTATGAATCTGAAGGACTGTCTTATCATCATCACGGGCTTCACCATGGCTCTTCTCGTATCTTCCCATTTTTAAGCCAAAAGTCAATAGCCAAAAAATATTCAGATGGCCCAATTCTATCAAATACAAAGCAGATACCTTCTTTAATTCAATTCAACTACCAGCAAAACAATCCAACCAAATCCAATAAAGAAAAAACTAATTCAAAAAAAAGTTTCCAAACTAACCAGAATCAATCGAACAATTCTTTAAACCAAAATCAAAGATCGATATTTCAAACCGGATCCGAACAAATCTTGCGAACCATTTTTTTTCTTCATAACTAAACGAACCTTAAACGGGATCCCTCCGGATCACCAACAATTAGTTGATGACCGAAGGATGACAATATATAGCGACTTAACCTAGGCTCTTGATACCATGTAGAAACTAAAGATATAATGCAAAGTTTTTTATTGAATTACACAACTGAAAAATACGAGACATTAAATAGACTACAAAATAAGAGAACCCTAAAACATAAATGGGCCTAAACAAGTGGGCCGGGCCTATATGCCTTTATAAGCTAACAGTTTTCTGCATCCCAATTTATATCCAAACCGTCATCATCCTCAGTGCCTACACAAAGGCAAGCGTTCCACCCGTTTCTTCTGAAATTGTTCCTGTAACTTCTGATCCCCAGACTCCAGCCAAGATAGACCCACTTGGTGCATTGAATGCTTTTACAAGGCAACCCACACAGTATAGTCAGCATGGCCATCTCTACCAAGACCAAATCAACAAGCCCCGTCTCAAAGTACAGAAAGAACACAAGTTTCAAACATATCGCTATCTTAGTGGCCAAAAATGACGTGGGCTGGTGTTAACATGTATATGAAAGTGTTCATGGAAGTCGACTCTGACAGGGATGGGAAAATCACTGGTTATCAGGCTCGTAGCTTATTTTTGAGTACCAAGAGGTAAAATGATTTACTATAAACATGACAAGCCGTAATGTTATTATTCTTGGACAGAAATTCTGAAACAGGTGTTGGACTTGTCTATAAAAGATAATGACAGCATGCTTTCCCTGAGGGAGCGGTACAGACAAGGCCAGAATCTTCCACCAAAACTTCCTAGTAATGTCTTGCTTTTGATTCAAGGAGGTGTTAATTTCATCATATTATAAGACTAATTTATTTTGATAATTTAATTCTTGAGAATTTCCCTATATTATTTCTTTGGCATAAAATATTTGCGCATAAGTTACTTATAGATGCAGAAGTTATGCAACCAATTCCCCGTTGAAATTATAGCTTTTAGTGTACGTTAATAAAAAACCAACACCAAATAGACCCGTAAAGGTATTGATATCGGCTGAATGCGAAGTTACTTATCTGACTTCATGTTTTGTTTGATTTTCGGAAAAAACAAATATTAAGACAACTCGTGTATTACACGGGTCATAAACTAGTTTCGACTAAAACCGGTGATAATTGTGAACGTAGCAACTAAAATTTATTGTAAGGCCAAGGTAGCAACAAAAAATTGCATATTATTAAAAACAGAGGGACTAGAAGTGTAATTTGGACATGTGGAATTGACTTTGGAGTCAACCTAGTTGTCTTTAGTCTTTGTAACTTCATTTTTTTAGGACGGCAAGTTAGTTGTTAGTGATTCGAGTTCACAGTGACATCCAATTGGGCAGTATGCAAGACTCCAACCTTCGCCTTAGGGGATAAACCCCACTCCTTTTTGGGCATGTGTTTCGGTCATTTGAATTTGGCAAGGATTAATTGAAAAGTAATAAAAAAGGATTTTTATAAATGTAGTGAACTTATATTTTTTTGCAAATGTATGTAGTCCGACATCCGACATGGAGCTAACTTGTACACGTGCATTACCTCTGAATAGTCAAACTTAACACAACTAAGTCATAAAAACAAAGTCGTAGATGATATGATAAGTTGCAACTTTTTTTTGTTCGATAACAGTTTATAAGTAACGGTGACAACTATGATACATTTACATGTCATTAGCCCTTAAAAGAATGGATATAATCCAAGTGGGCTTGAAGGACACCGTCTGAAATCAAGAAACAATCAATCATTCTCAACTTAGAATCGGCCTTATTCATCCACGTAAACATTATGATTTGGAACTTGCGTTGTTTTTAAGAGAAAAAAACCTTTAGAATTCATTAGATACGATGTAAAGAACTTTGATGGAGCTTTTTTAGGAAAATTTTCACACTGCTATGAAAATTATTTTAGGTATAAGCCAATAAGAATCAATGAGTCATATATGATATGGTTGCGTTATACAACGGAGACATCACGTGAATACGATTGGAAGGAAGTAAAGAATTTTGTTACATTTGGTTCGGAGGATGAAGATATTGAAGTGAAGGAGATGGGTGTAAGACTTGTTTGTGATGAAGATTTAGATCAAGTAGACTTGAGTATGTTCCAAGACCTCCCAACTCTATCACCACATGGTGGGAATGGGATGATAAGCTTGTGTGGGCATGGTGTATGGATCCCGTGGTCATGGTAGTCAAACAAAAAACCATAACAAAGTGTTTTCTTTATATTGTTAGCCACAAATGATGCGCAAATGTAAAACTATATATTTCTATTTATTGATCACGAATGCTAAACTTTAGTTTTTCGTTAATGAATTTAAGTTAAAAATAATGAATTAATAAAGAAATATGAAAATGTTCTACGTGTTTGATGAAATGTAGAAATCATCATATAACATATACGGTGTAAATGTTAGGAAGTTGGAAAATCATCAGAAGACCAAACTTTTGTAGTACAGTTGCTAATAATTGATTTTCCTGAACGGCACATGGTCCCAAACTTTTGTAGTACAGGTGTTTGTTAATTTTGATCCTTTGTTACATTTACTTGGTGAAACACCCCCATTCTATACGTTGTTACAAAGATGTTTGAGACTGTTTTGTATTTGCTGAATTCATGGGTGTTTTTATTAACCGATATGTGGGACTCTTATTTAATTGCTGAATTTAGGGGTGTTTGGGGACAGTTTTAAATTGATTTATAGGTGACTGATGCATCAGCTTGGCGAATATGGCACCGATCCAAGCCAAGATCACATATAACTTAGTACCAGTAGTTAATAATGCTAGCTGAATGGACATTAGCTTACTGAGAGCAACAAAAAAGACTTACTGAGAGCAACAAAAAAGATTTAGCAGAATGTAATCATATAACTAGTTTTGTTCCATTAATTATCTGGTAGCTGTCCCCTTTCCGGTGTCGTGTCATTGTGTAATCCCTTTAATTTGGTCACTGCAGATGAGGATTTCCATAAGGGTTTAATATAGTTTATAGCAAAGCTCTTTTGTCTTCTCTGTACAAAATCTTTAAAAGTTAGGCTCTTATATTCTTTCAGTCCAATGCATCATTTTTGGACAACCGGTTAGCTAAATATTTTGGAGACAATCTTGTAGTGAACACCAATTAGAGAAATAGGTCTATAATCTTTAATGAACAATGGATTTGACACCTTTTGAATTAAAGTAATGAAAGATGAATTCAACCCTTGCGGATGTAAAGAAGTTAACCACGAAAGTCTAGATATCATGCTTCAAAAGATCCCAAAACTTTTTAATGAAACGAGAAGCCGTCCAGACCCTGCGCTTTTTGGCTACCACAATCCCATATTGCAACCCTAATTTCTGGTGGGTAATCTTGATGGGTCAAGTCGGGTCACATGTATGGTAACGGAGTATGTGGGTCGGTCCTAGTAATTGATGAAAGTCTTCAATGGGATTGAAACCGACAAATAAAGGGCATTTATTTGGTTTAATTGCTCACTACTAATAACGGTTTTAATATGTATTAATGTTTGTTTTCATTAGTCTTTATCTCAGTTTAATAGTGGCAGTTTCATGTTATTGAGTTGATGTAACATTTCGTATTTAAGGTCACTATTTATCCCGAGCTTTATTTTAATTTTTTTTAATTAGTATCTCTCGACTTTTATTCGTGTTTGGCCGAACCGCGTCAAAAAACCGTGTTTTTATAAAATTTAACAAGTTAAACTAGCTTTTGGGCCCGGGATCTAGTGTTATAAAATTTAACAAGAATGACAAAGCCCAAATCCCCTCCCCCTCTCTCTTGTGGATTGGCAGCCCAAAGCCAACAAACACCCTCATAATTTTATTTTATTTTGTATAGCCCATTAACCCATTATAAACCCACTTATCCTCCCTTTTTAATATAAGCCGAAACCCACACCAACACAGAACGTTAAAAAAAATCTCTTGTTTTCTCCTCCCTCTTCTGTGATCGACGAACAGACCAAAAACCACCACCATCATTACCAAAAATCAAATTGATCATTCCTATTACTTCCCAAATCACTTCCATACAATCCTCTACCATTTAATCACAAGAAAAAAAACACCATGCATCAAGATTCATGATTTCTTGATTTTCATAAAACTTTTGATTTTAGGGTTTAAATCAAATTGAGTGTAAGACAAGCATTAAGGGTTGATTGTTATTGTTTTTAAACGAGTTTGGTGTAGAAGATTAAAGTTTTTGGGTCTCCTTTGTCCCTCTTGGTGGTCGGCCGAATATTAACCCACAATGAGTTTGATATTGTTTGATTTTCTTCAATTGATTTAGCATTGTGAGTTTTTTAATTTTTCCCTTTTTTATGTTTTACTTTCATATATTTGCAGGTGTATTGATCATGTTTAAGAATTCATGGATTAAGTTATATGTTATGGTTTTGATGTTGTTGGCGAATTTGGTGATTTAGTAGGAGTGATAGGTTAGTTTGAGCATAGTAAAAGTGTATTTGATGTGAAATATTGGCGATTTGATGGGATTATAGAACTATTATTTGTTATTTAGGTCAGAAAGTTAGGCTTATGATTCGGAAAATTAGCGAGGTTGTAACCTGAGATTTTCTTGTCTATTATGATAGAGGTCGTCCTAATGATCGTTTTGGTATAAATTAGGACTTCTAATTCTTAAAAACAAGAAAGTTATGGCAATTAGAAATTTGAAAAGTGAAATCGACAAATTCTGCATAGGGCATATTTAGGCAGACTTTGGTCCGACTTGCGTGAGTCATATCTTGGTCATACTAAAAGCTTTTCTGGATTTTTCGGTGCCTAAAACTAAATTAATTGAACCTACTTTCCAATGGTTTAGGCCTTATTGAATTACAGTACTTGCAAGTGAGTCAAAAGTGAGTTGCAAAATAAATTGTCAAAACGGAGTTTTAGAGTCAGAAACTGGACTGTAAAGATGTAGTGAGCACGCGGGTCAAAAATTAATATTTTTCTACGAAATTTTAATTGTAGCGTGTCCATATGTTGTGTGAACTACTGTATTTTTTTCATAATTTACTGTGGGGTTTAGATAGGTTAGATGGTGCCAAACGTTTCCAAAGTCTAGTAGACCCCGTTTTAGGATAAGTTGCATTGGTGTATTTTTCAAAAATGGTTAGAAGTGGCTATGGTTTTTGGGGAAGCTACTGTAGTTTAACAACATATATAAGTGAGTAGATATAGAGGGGGAACGTTGGATTCGACCGTTTGGCATCTCTTTAAGTAAGGTGAACATCTAGTAAAACCCGGCGGAATTTCAGAAATATTAGATGTAGCATTCTTTGTGATTCTCAATCATGGATTCTTAAGCATAGGATATTACTACATGCCGATATCTATAAATATGTATCTATTTACTCGTATTACGTTACATCTTATTATAAGTGTGAGTTTTAATTATGTGCCACTATTATAGGTCGCAGTTGATTGTTGCCATCCGTCTTCTTTGTCGAGATTTCTAGAATCACTACTTCTATACACGGTGAGTTCATAGCCTTACCTTTACAAATTTAAACGTTTTATTAAACCCCGCGAGGGAAATACATACTAGTTTTATAAATTGAACACAAGTAGTTTTCGGTATGCCGGTCCCGATAAATTGATTAAATGCATGAGTACCTGTTGCCAAAAGACCCCAATTTCGTGAACCGTTAATTACCTATGATGGGTAGACGCTGGTACAATTAATAGATCTATGGGCTTGACAACCCGGTCCGGGGTATGAATCCATGGCGTGAACACCCAATCAACGGACATATTGTATTGAGATTCCAGTACGTATGAGGCAATAATACCAAACTAATGGGGGAAAATGTTGAATATTATTATGCTACTTATGGTCTAAATATGTCAGTATCACGAGCTCATTGCATTAGTAGCTAATAATTTGGTGTACAACAAGTTACTCGATGATTATAATACTTGTGTTCTAATCTTTTTATATTCATATAAACTCTGTGAATTCACTGAACGTTTTCTTTAACATTTTTAGCATGTTTTATCTCAGGTAATCAAGGTTAACGGCTTGGAATGGACAAGAGGAACGTTGCGCTAAATTTTATGAAATATGTTTTATGTTCCATTCTTCAAAAACTTTTATGTTATTGTCTTTCAAAACTTATGTTATTTTGGTGACGATCTTGTGGACAACTTTGGTACTTTGATGAGAATGGAACTAATGTTTTAAAACGTCTTTTTTTGAGTCGTTCTTTATATTCTTATGATTTTGTGCTATGAATTAACACCCAATCGTTGATTCCGCGGTGTAAATATGGGGGTGTTAAAGTTGTAGCCTTTCTTTAGCTATAAATAGATAGGAAATCATTGCAGTGCATTATATAAGTAAGAGAATTCAGTTTGTTTCAATTTGTGTAAAATCTGAATTCTACACTCATATTAGAGCAAGGTTCGATTAAAGGCAGGTTTGAGAGTCGGTTTCAAAAGAAGGTGTAGCCCTTCGCTGCGGGGCAGACGCAGCAGGGAACCCAGTTTTTTCTTTAAGGGGCGCTGGGTTGTTTTTGTGTTGATCAGCTTCCTTGTTCGTAGAAGGGGGTGTAAGCTACCTTTGATCAGTTATTCCATGTGGAAGAGATTAACCGGCGAGTGTGCATGAAACGAACGGAAAGGATCCGTCAAAGCAGGTGGCTTTGGATTTGATTTGTTCTGAAGGTGCAAGAAGACCGTAGAGTGTGTAGCTTTGTCTTCTGGTAGTGGAATAGGTTTCACTTGAACATGAGACACAAAGCATGCGGCTTTGATTCTATTCGTTTGGTGAGTAAACGAAAACGGCAGAAGCGGATGATTTTGTTTTCTTGATCTGTGAAAAAGTGCTCTTGGAACAAGCTTGAGTGAAGATGTTAGGGGTTGTGATGTTATGATCACAGGTTCCATCCTTATCGACATGTTTGTGTGATTAACCGAAGGCGCATTAAAGACGAGCGAAAGGAAATCAAAATGCCAATTTGCTTTAGAGTTTTAATCGTGTTTCGGGTAATAGAAATGGTAAAGGTGCGTCACCTTGTTTTCACATGATTAGTGGATAATCTCACGGAATAGCATTGTTCGGTGGAGAAACAACACGGTGTGAACATTATGGTGGCGGAAGTTCAAATCGAGTGTGGCTATCGGATGTGGGCCAGGAAGAGGCTCCAGAGGATCCGGGAAATGTCAGAGAGATGGTAAGGTAACGTGTCCATGGGAGCCATGTTACATGTGCCCGGTGAAAAAATAAATCTAAAGGAATTTTAAGCTAATAGCTTTGGAAACAGGCTATGGTAGGGGTCGTGGGTCCCGGGAGAAGACAAGAAGGAATGGACAGGTGTCTGAGATAGAGGACCGAGGAAAAGCCAGTCAAGATCATCCAGATTATATCGGGGTGAATGTTGGGTAATCTTGATGGGTCAAGTCGGGTCACATGTATGGTCATGGAGTATGTGGGTCGGTCCTAGTAATAGATGAAGGTCTTCAATGGGATTGAAACCGACAAATAAAGGGCATTTATTTGGTTGAATTGCTCACCCTAAACTGAATTAATAATAGTGTCAGTTTCATGTTATTGAGTTGTAGCCTTTCTTTAGCTATAAATAGATAGGAAATCATTGTAATGCATTATATAAGCTAGAGTATTCAGTTTGTTTCAATTTGTGTGAAATGTGAATTCTATAATTTCTTCCAGCGACACCATGGACTCTAAAGAGTTCCTATCTTCGTTACTTAAGAAATTAACAACCAGCGTGGGGGAAAATAACCAGAGAATCATAACAGTTAAACTTGTCTTTGTAGAAGTTAAGAAAAGCTAATTTAATATCATTTGGTTCCGTGATCCGAACACCCTCATGCATAATACATTGAATCATTTGTGATTTCCTTCTAGAGTTAATAATGCCGTGTAAAAACTTTGAATTTTCATCGCCTTCCACCTCCCATTTAACCCGCGCCTTTTGAACCAGATACATAGACTCTAGCTTCTCAAGGCCATCAAGCTCTTGCAACCTATTAACACAGAGCGCTCTATCTTCATCGTTAGCACAACCTGCATCAATCTTTTCTTCTATACTTCATAACTATGATATAATGCTTTTCTTTCTATTATAGTTGGGTTCTTTAGTACGGCAATACTAAAGTTTAAGCTGAATTTTGAGGCCTTTTAATTTATCATGAAGAGACCTAGTTGAACCTTCTTCCTCAACTCACATATTCGACCAAGCCTCTTTGACAATATCATCAAAGTCGATTCGATCAAACCACGAATGAAATTTTTTTAAAAGGACTGGAACAAAGTCACTTTTCTTACGGTGCAAGAGAATGGGATTATGATCTGACCACGATCTATCAAGAGCTGTCACGTGCATACCCAAGTGGGCTTGAAGGACACCGTCTGAAATCAAGAAACAATCAATCATTCTCAACTTAGAATCGGCCTTATTCATCCATGTAAACATTATGATTTGGAACTTGCGTTGTTTTTAAGAGAAAAAAACCTTTCGAATTCATTCGATACGATGTAGAGAACTTTGATGGAGCTTTTTAGGAGATATTTCACACAACTATGAAGATTATTTTAGGTATAAGCCAATAAGAATCAATGAGTCATATATGACTTGGTTGCGTTATAAAACGTTGACATCATGTGACTATGAATGGAAGGAAGTAAAGAATTTTGTTACATTTTATTTGGAAGAAGATGAAGATATTGAAGTGAAGGAGATGGGTGTAAGACTTGTTTGTGATGAACAAGTAGACTTGAGTATGTTCTGGGCGTGGTGTTATCTCATGGTCATGGTAGTCAAACAAGAAACCATACGAAAGTGTTTTCTTTATATTGTTAGCCACAAATGATGCGCAAATGTAAAACTATATATTTCTATTTATTGATCACGAATGCTAAACTTTAGTTTTTCGTTAATGAATTTAGTTAAAAATAATGAATTAATAAAGAAATATGAAAATGTTCTACTTTTGTTGTAGTAGCCACCCACCACGTCTTTGATGAAATGTAGAAATCATCATATAGTAAAATTGCCTAATTGAGCATCTTCAATATAAATAACGTTATATGTTAGAAGTTGGAAAATCATCAAGAAACCAAGTGTAACTTATGCTAATAATTGTTTTCCCGGAATGCAAATTCTCAAACTTCTTTACAAGTGTTCGTAATTTTATATATCCATCTCAAATTTCCTTTGTTACTTACGTGTAAAACTACGTTGTTACCAAGATTTTTTGAGACTTGTTTTTGTATTTGCTGAATTCATAGGTGTTTTTAATTAACGGATATGGGGACTCCTATTTAATTGCTAGAATTTAGGTGTGTTTGCGACAGTTTAAATTGCTTATAGTGACTGAGCATCAGCTTGGCAATATGGCAGCCGATCTCCAAGCCAAGATCCACATAAACTTCGTACCAATAGTTATGCTTACTAGAGAGCAACAAAAAAAGATTTAGCAGAATGTAATCAATAACTAATTTTGTCCATTAGGTTATCTGGTAGCTGTCCCCTTTCTGGTGTCGTGTCAATTAGGGTAATCCCGTTTAATTTTTTGTCATGACAAGATAGGATTACCATAGGGCTATATCAGTAATTTATAACAAACTCTTTCGTCCTTCCTCATAGAATCTTTAAGGTATGCTTTTATATTTCTCAGTCCATTTGCGTAATTTGGTTTACACAGGATTCACATAACTCTTAATACCGATCAAAAATTACACTCTAAAGTATAGCCGTGTTCATCCTTTGATTAATTTACCTGCTAAAAGGACAAATAACACAGACAAACTGCCGTCACCCAACCTGCTTACCTGCTTTTTATTTGCTTAAATGTGATCGACTTAACCAGCTACTTCACCGAGGAACGATGTCACTACTAAGATTTTTATTTTCAGGCATATTCCTCTTCTTTTGAAGAATTGAGTATAAATAATAACAACCAGCAGCTCAAGTATTATCAAACTCAAAACCTTGAAAAAAGAAGTATCTGAGTAAGCAAGTGTGCAAAAATTTCATACCATAAACAAAGAATAACTATAATACGTTGACCAAACACGCTTATTATATACCATTTGGAAGCGTTCATGGTGCATAACACAAACCCATTGTATATGATATGCAAAACCTCAAATGTCCCTATAAAAGGAATCTCAAACCAATCTTTGAACCAGAACTGCCTAATTCCAAGGTGATGCCGAAAGGCCAAACCCTTATACCCTGAGTGGCAGAGCTATGCTGAAGACCTCAATTGAATCTTTTCTGACAGCTAAATTGTGAAGCGCATCAGTACCACATAAGACAACTCCAAACCACATGAAAAGATCAGATATCCAACGCTTGTTCAAGTAATAGAACCCTACTTAGATATTCATCCATCATACTCGATGCCTACATTCATTATTAGCATTGAAAAGACCCTAAGTACCGAATATATCATCCGATAGGTATATTCTAGACTAATACAATAAATATCTACATATTTCTCCGCCATATACTACTAGTACTGAGAAAGCTTAGGAGCATAAAAAAAAAAGTACATGGGATATATTTTTAAAATGGTAATAAAAATCTGTTTTATCACCTAATAATTATGTGATATATATAAATTGGCATTTCTAGGCTAAATTGAAAATGGTAGTGCAGGAAAACTGGAAAAGTGGAACTACGGAGACAAATCTCAACTTTGCTGCAATCCACTCATTGTGTAATTTCCATCACAGCCTCTTTATATCACCAAATCCTCATCTTACATGTACACAAACTGAAGGTATAATAAGGCTAGATATCAAATTTCGCACGAAGCTCTCTGTTTATTTTGTCCTTGACAAATTCAAAAAGTTGCTGCAAGCTCAACAAAACACTCACATAAATAACCTCAAAAACTCTCTTAACCTGGCTATTGATTTCTAAAAGAAATTCATTGGCCTCAAAGAATAGTTTTTGACCACCGGAAAGACAAATGTCATATTCGCAAAGAACATTAGTGGCTTTTGGGGTGTATTATTTCAAAAAACATGGGGGGAGAGATATCTCGTCATTCTTTTAGTATGCATCATTTGAGCTTCAAGGGGAAGTGTTGTGAGAAGAATTAAAAATGTTGAAAGATATTGCACAAATCAATTAATGTTTCCCCGATCGGCTAAATCACTAAGTTGTTATCAATAAGGTAGTTATATTTGATAAAAGAGGTACACATAGGTATAATGATTCCTTTATATAGTTAGTATCCTGCAGGAAGAAGTGTGTACATCTGGGACTTAGCTAACTTTGGTGTTATCATTTTGACTACTTAGAGGATTAATTGTCTACATTATCCTAAAGAGAGAAATGCACACATCGGGGACTTAATTGACTTTGATGATATGATTTTGAATTTTGTATTCCCGAGTATTTAGGCTTTATACAACAAGACTTCTTGATGCGGATATTCTTATTCCGATGTGCACTTAATTAATCTAATTGGAAGAAAGCTTTGAATCTACTCAAGCAAGAATTGCTGGTTCGGGGGAAGCTAGGAAAAGCATTCTAAAAGGGAGAAAAGGTCGATATTTGACTAAACGGACAAAATGACTTTGTCATTCTCGGTTTTGCTGATTTTAAGTCATGTCTCGTACAATATCTTGTGAATATGTGCATATGTAGTGTAAAATAATAAGTATATAGTGCTTGAGTACAAATTTTCAAGCATTTTTCAATAAATTCAAAATCTTCAATTATTAATCAATAACACTATATCTACCCTTCATAAATTAGGATAGCATAAAAAATGTTCTAATAAGCTGCGAATATAGAATAACATTTTCCTCCCAAAAAACGTAAGAAATATTTAAATCAAATGAAACTAAGATATCAATAGATTTGACATTTTTTGATATAGGAGAGAAAATGTTAAAATAGGCAACAAATAAACGTATCAAATGACTCAAGTGCGGACTCTCCCTTCATAGTGCAAAACAATTTTGAAAAACGATGGACATTGTAAGGAAGCAATTTTTGAAAAAGTGACACTTTCAGTACAAATGTTTTTTTTATTTATATCACAAGTACCTTGATTGATTTTCAAATGGTTTTACGGCTACAATGGCAATACTAAATGACCGACCAAGTTATGATTATTAAGGAGATATAAGAAGGTTAAGTTTAGATATTCTTCCATGATCCAGCCAGAACTGGAGGAATCTACCCAAAGGCACTCCAATAGATAGAGTAGTAGTACTTAGGTATGATATAAAAAAGGAGTAATGCGAGATTGGGAAAAATGTTATCCAAGGCATGAGTTATCACCAAAACAAACCCAACATGGTGATAATAAGGACGCATTTTTAAACATTGCAAGGTTAAAGAATAAAAAGAATTGTAAGATAAAGGTAAAAGAAAGGAAGCCCCTCCGATCCACATTTAGGCAAAAACTGGGTCAATACATATGCTATCAGAATCACACAGTTGATTGCTGGTATTGAAGATAGTCATCATGGATCTAATGATGCAATGCACAACCCCTCCTAGCTACTCAGGCTTCTCTCAAAACAAGTCTGTTTCATTTCTCACCGAGATTAAACACATTTTTATTGACATTCTCACTCCGAGTTAGTTGGCATTGAAAAGGTGGCAGTTTGCTCTAACCTCTGATCACAAAAACCAAAACGCACTTATCGAGTCTAGAGCCAAAGAGATCAACTTATAAATCTCATTAGTACACCATTCTAAATTACACTCAACCTTTACAAACTGTGAACACAAGTGGTATCTTTAGAGTCCAATGTATTATCTATGTGATTTTGCGAGAACATTCAGAGTGTCTATTTAAGCATTTCATATACATGACATCCTTCCATGTCAACATCAAAACAGAAAACATAACGAGGTAACATATGCACATCCTTATGGATCAAACTTGTGTCACTGGATATCGATTTAGTCTATTCTATGACTTGATGACTAAGATCGTAAGATAGTAACTAAAACCGATTCACTCTTATCGTGTTGTCCGCTTTGAGATGTTACGGTAAAGAGAACTAGCAAGTATCGTGAATCTGATGCATCTCACGTTTAGAGATCCCATACTTAAGATGGAAACAGGTCAATGAGTTCTTCTAAATTAACTACTGATCACATTTATTCCTCACGGAAACCGAAGTTTATCGCTACCCTATATTGACAATGACAAAGGCCAATGTCATGCATATCTGTGCTTATTAAACTAACCCTTAATTGCAGATTTATATGATGTGTTTGTGCATTATTCCAGCTGAGTCGGATGTCATAACCGCATGCAATAAACTCAAAACATAAAGTTTTATGTAACAAGACAGCTCAAGAAAAGACCTTCCGCTACTCTTGGATTATCAACATCTTTCATTGTAAAACCCTCATTTTACAAATATAGCACGAAGCTATCTGGGTATTACTTCATGATCCAACAACATAATCATAGAAAATACCCAAAAAAGAGACGTCTTCAATCAAAAGAATGTTATCAATCATTTCAAATCAAGTTTTACCAAAGCATGTCTCAAAATCTAGAAAACATAATAATGTGAAAGATAACAATTTTAGCCATCTTCCAGGGGGTGTCCGTTGGGGGGGCGCGACGTGGCTCGCGTGGCCGCGATAAAGTAACTAGCGTCGAGTGGGATTTGCGCCTTGGAGAGGTATATGAACAGTGTTCGGGCGGTGTAAAAATCAAGTGGAGTCTACAAAGTAACGACAAATGTTTGATGTGAAATTCGACATAGACAGCCAGGATTTATACAATACTACTCTAATAACAATGATCTCGATATTGCTCAGAGTTACATAGTCTATTGTAACTATTCTCACGATATGAGCCGAGAGACAGAGCTTCTGCGAGGGCACCACATACAGATGGGGATTAGAGGTACCATCTAAGCTCATGACATCATACATTAACAGGGAAATCAACGCATGATATGGTTAGAAGGACAGATGTCCCGTGGAAAAGATAACTTGCCAGGTTACCTATTAGACAAATATAGTGCGTTGGCTACCCAAGCATGGTATACAAACGGGAGCCGTCACCACAATTAATCTATTCACAATATTCCGCTTCACGTCGCAATGCAAGTAATTAATGAATCCTGATATGTAAATATGGCACTGGAAAGCCTACTTAACAATAATTATATCTGGATACATACATTTATAAAACACTTGCATTCATTGGTGTGATATTTAGGGAATCACATTTATAACTATTTATAAGATTGCAATATAGGGTTATGAATTCATTAAGCTTTCAAAAGTAATCACATGTTATAAGATAAACGATATGTAAAAGAGTTTTTACAAGCATGTATCCCCCTCGAGGTTTATAAACATTCAAAACATGAAAAGCGAGCTAAAACTCACCTGATAGGTAGAGTAATAAATATTCTGAAATGAAAGATCACGACCTTATCACAATCTTAACAGGGTTTGATATACAAATGATAGTAAACACCACGTCACACAACCTAAGTAAATAGTTTTGAGTTTTAGAAATTTACTCTAAACTTTAGTTTTAATATTTATGATTTGATTGAAGATTTGAAATATTGTATCACTCAGGCATCATAATTCAAATTCAATATTCAGTAACGTATGAGAACTCGGCCCACGTTAATAATCGTAAACCCAACAACTCATCAAACAATACCAAATAAACTCCATATATAAGCTCCTATATTGTGATATGATATAACGTTTTTTTAAGCATTTTAATCATAATCTGGAAAAAGTTAACATGAGAACAGTAATTAAATTATTCTTGTAAGGGTTTAAACATATTTTATACCTTTTTTCAAAATGTTACATTTAGACCCCATTGAGTTTGCAAAGAGCAAAATATACCCTTAGGGTTTGCAACTTTTACGAGTTTTGTCCTTCAAGTTTAAAAGATATAACCAATAAACCTGTACTTTGAAAGTGACATAATAGACCCTTATAGTGATAACTTGAAAAATGACATTTTCCCCCTTTAGTTTATAAAGTTTCAGAAAGTTAATGAATATACTACCACCTTGCATGGATAATATTTACAAAACATTTCCCAAGATTGCCATGCAACTTTTTAAACATTTTAATAGACATTTATCATTATAATAAACTAAAAATATTAAGATTTAACGCAATGAAGTTTAGAATAACGAATCGTTAACTAGAAGCATAAACAGTCAAATTAGGTTTCAAAACGTAAATGTTCGGGAATTAAGATCAATTCTCAATTAATCAATAAATTGGTTATTTTAACATAGTAAGCATGTTAGATAAGATTTATAATACTATTTAATCATTATATCATTTAGTTTTTTAAGAAAAACATAAAATAGGTTTCGGAGTACGTTTTTGGATCAAAATTGGAAAATGAGCATAAGTGATTATGAAATTTTAACAAAGTATATTTAGGAATCATAATGAACATTATAAGGGTGTATAGCAAAAAGTAGAACGATTCAAAACCTGGTTGAGCTTCAAGGAGAAGAAAATGGTGGAAATGGTTCATTTCGGGTAGTAATTACCACTCGTACGCCTTTATCTGTTTCCCGGGGGAAAGCTTCAAATCTTCAAGCCTTTGATTGAATGATCTTCTTATATGATCCTAATCATATGGATCAGAGAATGTTTTACTCTATTGGTATAGAAATTAAATGGGGGATGATTCAGAATGAAGTATAAGTCTCCTATTTATAATATTTGGAATTTGGTGACTAAGGAGGCTAAGAGACTAGGTGAGGACACATGGGGTGATTGGTAGAGCAAGGGGATAGTAATAAAAGGCTAGAATGCAAGGTAGAGTGGTTCTAGAATTTAGGGGTGCTTGGTTTATTTATACATGGCTATTTGACAGCCAACATCAATCTCGGTAAAATGTGCCATTTAACAAACGTAATTCTGTTGAAAGCTCAAACCACCGAGCATTGTTTAGATATTTGATATCTACACGTTCATTTACATATTTGAGGTTTACTATAGAAAAAATTTAGAGATAATAAACATTAATACAGTTGGCAGCATCATCGTACCTTTGCCATTTCGGTTGTAACAATCATCCACGTTAATCGGGTTGATTCCACGCAAAATGATCACAAACATAGGCACAACCTAGTGTTTTAACTAAACTATCCATATCCTATGTTTTTAAACTGATCCAATTCAACTAAGGCCTAGTTTTAGGTTTAGTGTTAAAACTAAGATTATGTTTTCCTGTTTTAAAATCTTGATATTGTTGTTGAAAGATAATGATGATAGATATTGATTGTTAATGTTGTAGATTTAAGTTAATACAACTATTAGTGTTGGTTTGGGGTATGATGAATAAAACCAAGAATCGGTCCATGATTTACTATTTTGCTCGGGTTAGGTTCTGATTTGATTATGTTTTGATGTAAATTTTATGAAAAACTTAAGAGTAGTATAAGTTAGGGTTTACACATGTATATTGGATATAGTAGCATGCACAGGAGTGTGTGAAGAAATTGAAGGTATAACGGAGAGTAGAGATGGCTATTTAGATATCATGCATTAATGACGTATATTGAGCTTTGGAACACTTGTAACCTTACTTGGAGGAATGTATATTCATGATCTGTTATGTTACTTGTACCTATCTTTAGTAGCCTTACATTCTCTTTCGATATTAACCCTTCAAGGAATTTATGGTTTAGAGGTATACATAACTTTTTAAAGCCCCGTTTTGATATAAGTTGTGAATGTACATATAGGATAATTACTTTGTAATAAGAATATGATTATATTAAACTTGACATGTTTATGATATTTGCTTAAAAATATAAGATAGGATGCCATAGATAAGGTTGCGTGAGCTCATCATCTAGTTTATGTAAGTTACATGACATAGAAGAATATTGACATGCATTAATGTCATAAAGCAAAAATTTCCGCCGTACATATTGTGATCAAGTAAAATAGGTTGATGAAAATTCTTGGTTTGTTATAGTCTCCACCTACAGCAATCTCGTCCAAATTTAATTGAAAGTTATAGTGATTAAGATGTAGGTACTGGGCATGAATTTGATCTTTACCGTATAGCTTAATCATGTCCACAAGTCCACATGTGTGATGCATTTATAATTATGTTGCGTCACCATATATATAATTACCTCCTTTCACACGTCCTACATATTTTTAAGATCACACTCTTGATGACACCAATAGAATTTCTCAATCTGATAAAACCTGGGTGGATGGGATACTTTGATTTACGGAACCTGTGGGTCATGGGCCTACCATGCTTCTGCTGCACTACTGTGATTGTAAAGAATCGTTATTCATTAACCTTTAAAAGTCAACATCGAATAAGAATGCTATCACAAGTCTTTGTCAAAATTTTCATACCTAGTGGTATTGAAATCATTTGACATTGTAAATTCTGTTTTTCCTTGTGATGTGTTGCAGAATATAACAGAAAATTTTAGAATATGGAGATCATGGAATGAGTAATGTCAAGGAATGATTATGAATTTGTTAGAGAGTTGCTAATCACGTGAGGTACATATTTTTGAAATGAACAGATGTTGAAGGTAATGAAGGTAATAGTGATAATGATTAAGGGATTGTTTGTAGAAACGGATTGAAAGAAACTTGTTTGTACGTATGTTATATACTTAAGCCTACTTATTTATAATTTGTCACTTACAAAAAGAAGCGTTCAACTCCTTGTAACTGAGAATTTATAAATTCATAGTTCAGAGATTTATAATTTCCTTATTCAAATGAAGAAGTGTCCTAATTCATTTCAATAAGATGATCATAAATCGTCTTACCTAAGCATAAAAACACGATATGGTAATGTGTAGAAAATGAATTGTTAGATAATATTCAGATGTTGATTGTACTGACGCCCATATAATCGAGGATGAAAATTTATGTTGCAAAGGTATGAGGAGAGTATTTAGAGTTTGAACATAATAGAATTAGTAGAATTTGACAAACGATGTCGAGTTTTGATATCATCAGATAACAAGATGTAACGGAATCATCACTTTATTATTTCATGGATAACTTTACATACGAACTTTACATATGAAAAAGAGTTGATACTTATGCTAAGTATCTTATAGTAGGATAAAAGTAACAGACGATGAGGATTGTTGCTTGATGATTGGGGTTTTTAGATTGAAGAAGATTCTGATGAGACTTGTATATCCTCGAGAGTTGTTTCTAGGGTAGAAATCCTAAAGTGAACAAAAGCAAGCTCTCTAGAATCTTATCCTTTGGCCGCTGTGTTTTTTGCAATACTTGGTCTGTGACCTATCTGTTGTAAAACTAACACTTGATACAGCAAGGTCCCTTGTGATGTTAGTCTACATCTTTACACAAGGGAAGGTTTCCAGTATATCCATTGGTGGCAGTATAAGTTCTGAAGGTTTCTTGTCTTCTATTCTGCTGTCGGTGGTAATCATTGTTACGGTTGTTTTTGTTGTTGTTGTCTTGGTAGTTGTTGTTATTGCGATTGTTGGAGTGGTTATTGTTGTTGTGTTTGGGATAATTGTTGTTGTTGGTGGTGTTTCCTCTATCTTCAAACTTTCTTTTGTGATCGTTGATTCCTTTTCTTGCTACTGGAGTTCCGCTTGTCCCGGTGTTCTTATTGGGATTACTAGCACTTGCCATTGATGCAGCTTGTGCTTTCAGAATTGAGGAAATGACATCATTAATTAGTTTGCCGATGGCACTAAAGTTATGGCTGTGTTTTCGATTTGACACCTTTTGGGAGGCATTCTATCAACATAAGAGAACATGTAGTAAGAATGACATCACAAGTTTAGAAAGGTAATGTTTAAAAGAGAATGTGATGCTTAAAATGCTTAAAGAGAAATGCTTATTTTTGAATTTTAAGCACTTAGGGGTTATGGTATGATTCATGAAGACGATATAATGAGCAATGGTGGAAATGATATAAAGAGCGATAAGTTAGAAACTATAGATACGAAACGATTGCCTTTATAAAACTTGCCTTCTTACTGTACAAAGTCAAGATTTGGACAAGCGTTTTTATTTATACCACACATCCTATGGCTAGGATAAAGCTATAACTATTCTAAGAGTTTGTTGATTCTAAGCAGGTAATGACATCTAAGATCCTCCTGATCTGTTTTGGTGTCGACTTGATTTTCTCAATGATTTGTTCAAGATCGATTCTGAAAAGAAAAGAAATCTTATCCTTTTGCCCTAACTCTTCTTTTGGATGTTTATAATCTGAGTACGGACTTCTTAGTTCTGTCTTTAGTTTTCGTCACTATACCTTCATAATGATCTTCTTATCATACTTCCTTCCTTTATTTTCTCGATGTGGTGAAGATAGAGTTCATCTAAGTAATTAAAAATATATTCGATTTGTCCCTCATGATGTTTTAGATACATCTTAATTGGACATTTTCCTATTTCAAATATCTGAGGTGGGGTAGGAGTATAAACTAAGGAAGATGGTGATACCAAATCACAGATTGATTCCGGATTGAAATAGATAACGTATTGAGGAAGAAATGGGGAATGGGTGCGCTTCTTAGGTGTAATATCTTCAGGAATAGAGAAATATCGAGGATTAAATAGTAGTGATGGTGGTAATATCGGAGATAGAGTCAAAATAGCTGGTGGAGTAATAGGATCTGGTGATGAAATAGGTAATTCCTTAGCTTAAATTGCTTGTACGTCCTTCAAATAAGTATTATTGTAGAAAGATGAGAATACCAGTGGAATCATATTATCGTTAGAGTTTTCCGAAGAGTTAAAAGAATTGCTTCCCAATGAAACTGGGAAATAATCTAATGAAACCGAAGTATAGTTAAGAATATTCATAGAGAAAAAAGCATCCTCAATATTAGAAGTAGAGTGGTTGGGAGAAGACATCGTTCTGTTAACAACCCCGTCGTAAATAACATAAGTTATTTATGTAATAGTATAATAGATATGTATATTTACATACTTGTTCCGGAATGTAGTGGCACGGAGGACTTTGATGGCTAGAAAAGAAATATGGTTATAGTTAAGGTTTTGACCTTGTTCTCTATAACCATGGCGCTGATACCAATCCGTAACACCCCCATTTTTACAATATAGCAGCGGAAGCTAATCTGGGGTATTACTTCATGGATACAACAATCATAATCATAGAAAATGACCCAAAAGAGACGTTTATTCAAAAGATATGTTATCATTCATTTCAAATTAGAGTTTTACAAAGGCAGGTCCCAAAATCTAGAAACATAAAATGTGAATGATAACAAGTTTTAGCCCCAATCCCCTCATGTCCATGCCAATCCATGCTATTAATGCTCATTACATGAGATAAACATGCATAAAAAGGGTCACACAAGGTTAGTTAAATTCATAGTTTGAAATTTAATAGTTAATAACAAGTTAAAGTGAAATCTGTATGGCAGGGACAATCACATGGGAACATTAACATAATTGCATCTAAGCAATGACATCAATACAAAATCGGAGAATCACCGTAGTGATTATTGGTTAAGAGGACAGATGTCCCCGTGTAAAAGTAACTTGCAAGGTTACCATTTAGGACAAATATAGTGCGTTTTGGCTACCCCAAGCATGGGTAATACAAACGTGAGCCGTCACCCCAATAGATCTATTCACAATATTCCTTCACTCGCAATTCAAGTAATTAATGATCATGATATGTAAATTATGCACTACGAAGCTACTTAGGCAATATTAATCTCTGGACACATACATTTATAAAACACTTGCATTCATGGTTTATATCAGTTATCACAGGTTTATAAAGTATTCAAAAGATTGAAATATGGGGTTATAAGATAAACGAGTATGTAAAAGAGTTTATAACAAGCATGTATCCCCCTCGCGGGTTTATAAAACATTCAAAAGATTGAAAAGCGAGGCTATGAACTCACCTGATAGGTAGATGTAATAAATATTCTAAAATGAAAGCTGACGACCTTATCACAATCTTAACAGGGAAGTTTTGAATATAGCAAATAGAGAGTAAAACACACTCCACAACCTGATAAATATTTGAGTCTTAAGGAAGATATTACTCTAGAACTTTAGTCTTAGAAGTATGAGTTTGATTAAGATTTGGAATTATTGTACACTGTTCGGCCATCATATTTCAGAAGTCATTCATAAACGTTTGAGGAGCTAGGCACTTTAAATCGAAAACCAACAACACCTTCAGAATGTAATACCAAGATGAAACTCCTCAATATGAAGCCTCCCTAAGTATTGTGATATGATTAAGTCGGTTTAAGCGTTTTAAACAATATCTGTAAATGTTAAGCACGAGAAGCGTTACTTAAAGTTATGCTTGTAAGTAAAACATGAATTTATACTTTTCAAAATGTTTACATTTTAGACCCTTGATTTTGAAAAGTGGCAAAATATACCCTTGGGTTTTGCACTTTTTATGAGTTTGGTCTTCAAGTTAAAAGATATAACCAAGTAACTTTAATTTGAAAGTGACATAATAGACCCTTATAGTTATAACTTTGATAAAATAACTTTCAGCCCTTATTATAAAGTTTCAGAAGTATGATATATACCCAAGCATGGATATATTTGACAACAACATGTCCAAAATGCCAAGCAAGGCTTAATTAACTTTTTAATAGACAATATTTATAAGTTATAATAAACGAAACTAGATATTAACGCAATACAAGTTTAGAATAACGATCGATTAAGCATAGGAAGCAAAATGGGTCAAATTAGGTTTTCAAAACATAAATGTCGGTTTTATACCAAAGTTCTTCATGAATCAATAAAAGTGGTTGATTTAACATTAGTTAAGCATGCTAGGAAGATTAAATAATATTGAACATTATAATATTTAGTTTAAGAAAAACATAAAATTAGGTTTCCGGTGTACATTTTGGAACAAATTGAAAATGATCATGAAAATGAGCTATAAATTTTACAAGAGTAATTTAGGATCATATGAACATTATAATGTGTATAGCATAAGTAAACATTCAAAACCTGGTTGAGCTCAAGGACAAAATGGTGGAAAGGGTCCTTCGGTATATTTCACTCTACGCCTTGTATCTTGTTTCCGGGCTTCCAATCTATCCAAAGATTTGCTTGAATTGATCTCTTATATGATCCTAGATCATATGGAGCAAGAATGTTTTGCTCAATTAGTTATAGAAAGAAAATGGATGATTAGAATGAAGAATTTTGCACCTATTTATAGTAATTTTGGAACTGGTGACTATATCTAAGAAGACCAGTGAGACACATGGGGTGATTTTGGGAGGCTAGGGGATCGAGTAATGAAGGCTAGAATGCAAGGTTGAGGTGTTCTAGACTTTTTTTAGGTGTTTGGTTTAATTTATACATGCTGTTTTTGGAGACAGCCAACATCAGTCCTCGGTAAAATGGTTCCATTATACAAACGTAATTCCGTTGAAGCTCAAACACCGAGCATGTAGAATTTGAGTCTCTACAATGGTTAGTTTTACAAATTTGAGGTGACTAAAGAAAAATTATAATAATAGCCCCCATTTACTACAGTGTGCAGAATCTGCGACATTGCCATTTCACTGTAAACTAAATTCATCCGACTCGAATCGGTTGATTCACGCAAAATGATCACAAAAAATAGGGCTACAACCTAGTGATTTTAACTAATATCCCAATTCCTATTGATATTTCTCAACCTATGTTTTATAGACTTGATCCGATTCTGAACTAGGGTCTATTTTAGGTTTTAGGTTTTTAAAACTAAATTAGGTTTTCTGGTTTAATTCCTTGAATATTGTTTTGAAATGAGAATTGATATAGATATGAATGTTTAATGTTGGTTCTTTTAAGTTATTACAACTTATTGATATGGTTTGGTTATGATTATAAAAACAAGAAACCGTTCATGGATTACAATATTTCACGGTAGGGTTCGACTTTTTTGAATTAGGGTTTTGATGTATAAATATATATAAAGCTTATGAATAGAATAATTAGGGTTACACATTGTATATTGAGTTATTAGCTTGCACAGGAGTGGTAGTGAATAAATAAGGTAAAACGAGGAAGAACGGCTATTTTAGATATCATCTTTAATGACATGTAAATTGAGTCATGAAAATTGTACCTTTCTTGGGAGGTCTACAACTGGTTATTTTATTAAAAAAATATTCTATGAAATGTAAGATGTTACTTTACAATGCTTTTGTAGCCTGTACATTCTCTTTAGATATTAACCATTCATGGAATTTAGGGTTTAGAGGTATACGATAACGGTTTAAAGCCCGTTTTGATATAACGTTTTCGAATGTACATTATAAGAGATAATTGTACTTTTGTAATAAAATATGAGGATATTAGAACTGACAGATATGCTATTTCTTGACCATAAAGAAGATAGATTAGCCATAGATAGTTCGTACTCATCTACTTAGTTTTTTATGTCAGGTCATGAACATACTGAGACATTGACAATGCAAGTAATGTAATAAAGCGAAAAATTTCTCCGTACAATTGTGATCATAGTAAAATAGGTTGATGAAAATTCTTGGGTTGTTATATTCTTAAAGACATAAAGTGTTAAAGTCAAAGATTATCAAAGGAGATTGTTAGAAGGCTTTCAATCCAAAGACAAAATATCACAAGAAGGCAAAGTATCACAGAGATATTCAAGTGATGATGCAGGATTTATGATATCATGAAGTTAAAGATCACTGTTTATCAAGCATGATAAAACAAGCTCAAGATCAAGAAACACTAATGATGACATCAAATAACATTACTTTTATAGCATCATTTATCTCATGTAAATAACCCATTTTGTATAATTATTGCAAGAATTGGTACTTAATAATTTATATTTGTGATTTGAAGTAATTATGGAGTACTTTGTGAAGATTAGCTATAAGACACGTAATTTTGGAGCTTAAACGAAGACATTTGAAGAATACTGTTTTGACATCCAATACGCATGATGTGTCATTTTGTGGTGTTTATTTATGATAGTTCATGTTTTAAATTTATATTTTACCGACTTAAGCAAAAACAACACTTTAACGGGTAGTGTACCCGGTCGGTGGTAGATTCATGGTAAGTAGGGTGTCGAACACTTGAAGCGAGGTTAAATCTCTCAATTTATTTATATCTTAGTTGTCTAATCTAAGTTAATTCTAATATAAGTCAAACCTATGTTAATCCTATGTTAATTCTAATCCTAATTCTAACAGGTAAAAGTAGGGTTTCAGCCTGAGAGACTGGCATGGGTTTAGTTGGTGACTACAATGAATTCAAGACACTTTAACCCACACAAGTGAATTAACAAAAGATAAAAGAGCGGTCGAGCCTTATGATAGAAAACTGTATTAGCCATTACTAATCCGATTAGAAGCTGGTTTGTTTATTCGGTGCAATGATTACTTATCTAGAAGAGGCATATCATTCTTAGACTTAGGCGGGACTTCATCCTAAGACCTAGACACATTAATTCTGTCACAATTAAAGCATCCGCATAAAGCATCCTTATTTTACTGATTAAGGCAATGGTGATCTTGTTAAACCCTAGCTCAAAGAGACTTTACCCACTTACTATTTAACGCCTCTTTATACACTAGTAGTCCACTTGTCCAACTATCCGATGGAATCAAAACATTACTTGTTGAATTATCTAGATTCACCTACTAGTCAACATGTTCAATAAACCATTGGCAATATCCAATTAACTAGTTAAGCTCGAAGCGTATCATAGACACAGACTTAGAAAGACAATATTTGTGATCCTATGATTCTAGATGTATAAATTACTATATGGAGAGCTATCCTGGACTCTTAGCCTACGTCCAAACAACACCGAAGTTGCAGCGCATTAAATATGTAGGACTAGACCCAGTTGAATGATAGGTCGCATACATAAGCACATAAACAAGTATAAATTGATAAACATAAATAATCATTTAACGATAAATTAAGCAATCGAGATATAAACAAAACTAAACATTCAGATCTTCATAATAATGGATAATACCCGAATGGTATTAGCCTCCAAACATCATAATTAATACAAGATTAATTGTTTTGGCCAAGGTAAACTAACCGAGTTAAAGAATAATACCAAAAACTAAACGATTACAAAAGTATAAGAAATTACACATTGTCTTCTATGGATTGGAATGCGTTGCAAGACCTTTTTTGCTCTTCTTCTCTTCTGAAAATCGACTTTTGTGGTTTAGGTTTTGAGAATATGATTTAGCACACATAAAACTCGTTTTTGAGTTTTCTATTTATACTGTATGGAAGTCGGTTCGATACGGCTTATCTAATTGGTTGGATACGGCATATTGGGGTTTCTTGGAGTAGGGATCACGCTTGATATCTTCCAGAATATTATATTACTATATTTCCAATACGGCGTATTGGTCTTCACTGGATACGGCGTATTGAGCTTGTTTCCTTCGTGGTCTTTGGTGAGTGCAGGCACAGATACGCCGTTTCTTCCTTGATGGATATGGCGTATTGGTCTTCAGAATAGTAATCCTCAAAATATCTTCGTTTAAGCTCTAAAATGTGCGCCTTTTGCTAATATTCACCAAGTACTCCATAATTACTGCAATTATAAAATAGAAACGATTAAGTAGCAATTCTTTGCAATAATTATACAAAATGGGTTAAATACATGGGATAAATGATGCTATAAAATAGATGTTATTTAATGTTATCAAATATCCCCCCACTTGAATCCTACATGTCCTCAAGTAGCCTTTAGAAGTTTACAAAAATGTATCCCTAAGGATATTTTCCGTTAAAGCATTTATTTGATCTATTACAAGTACACAACCAAACACCTCACGAAAAAGGAAGATGAAAACACTCAAATCACTCAACTAATCTATGTGGTAACATGTAACTAAATAGCTCAATTGCTCGATCATGACGGTATTCTATCATAAGCTTGGCAAGGATACACATCTTCACCGCTAAAGCTAAGGAGTAACAAGTTTATAAAGGTAAATATGGGTTTGTATGAGAAGGCTTAGGGTTGATTACTCTAACTAATCTTTATTGATACCAATATTCCAGGAGGGCGACAAAGACCACACATACACACCCAAAATAACGGGATAGACACATGTGACTGCTCACTCCCACCTCGAATAAGCTAAAGAGTAGGAATAGTAGAGTAATATAGGGTATGGATCTTCTAACTTTCACCAATAGTAATAAACCAACAAGGCAGCTGAGACATGCATACATAGCCGTAACGACGGAATAGACATGCACGCTCGATCACATCCTCATTCGCGTAAAACCCATGGTTAATGATTAGGAAAGGGAATTAAATTGCTGTTAAATAAAAATTAAGAAACAAATAGATTAAGTCTAAAATACAAGTTCCTAGACAATTTTTCCTGACTGTTACCATGACAAAGACACAACTATTTACAACGTCTTGATCATAGATCAAAAATAACAACCTAAGTTGGCGTTCCCATAACAGTCAACTTCCTAATCATTCCATACTTTACAAGGCAAGTGGTGATATCTTCCACTTTTTACAATACTCTACATCGTCAATTTGTATCAACAAATAATCGATCCTTCGTCTAATTCCTTCGGTAGATGCGAAAAGATTATCTTCAAACTTTTCCTTTTTTTTCATAACACTATACTACGAAACTCGGAGTAGTTTCACCATCTTCACGATCATAATAATTCCGGATAATTCTTTCGGTAATTCTTCGTTCTTCGGACGTTCCATTAATTGTGATGGTAGTAAAAATACACGAGTTTTGACTAAAATATACATTCCCATTTGCAATGTGCAAATTTCTTCCAACCGTACCTAAATTGACACAAGACTTGGTAAATACAAACTTTATACTTTAAGCAACTAGCAACTGTAAAATAAACTTAATCTAACAGGGTAAGCTAAGGTGTAAAGGTGTTACGAAACAAATAATTGGTGTGGTTCCTAAAGGATTGGCTCTACGGGTTGTTCTAGGGGTATCTTACTCTTAAAATGAGAGTAAACAAAGGGTTTATAAGGGGGTTAACTAACCAGTGTAGTTAGTTAATAAGTAACATGTAAAGGCGATTTGGGTGTAATCCTAAAATTTACCAATTTAAACAAGTTACTCCATTTAAATTGATAGTACTCATTATTGCGGTCTCGAATAGATATACCAAGCCAAGTTCTAAAGTCTACTACATCACCGGCACACTCATATTTTTTTGGAATTTGGGTAAACATTTGGAAACGGATAAGGTTAAATCCTCATAATATCTAACAAGGGTTATTGTGTGCGGGTTATGTATCAAGTAATTTCACAAAAGTATGCTTGAAAAAAATTAAATTTGAGCATAATTTAAGTATTTTAGTGTGAAAAATAGGACAAGTATACATTCTAATTCCATCCCCCCACTTGAATTATACAACGTCCTCGTTGTATAGATAAAACATTAAATACGGGAATTAAGAAGAATTAGAATGAGAAACTCCCCTGATATTTGCTCTGTAGATTCTCCATGTTGAGTTTATTGAGCAAGAATTCGTGTTGAACAGCCGCCTTGAAGTTTCAAGACTCCAACACTTCATGATCTCCAGATTTGTAAATTCTCCACCAATATTCGTCGATTTTCTTTCACGAGGTCCTGTACAAAATATAGGAAAAAAACGTGTATTCCTATCTTGGTACCTACGGTTAATTTAAACTAAACTAAGCAAACTGTACAGGAGATCGATACGCCGTATCCATTAAATGGAATACGCCGTATTAAAAAACCTGTAAAAAATAATTAAATACGAGTCAGTCTGTTGAATACGCCGTATCATGTACATGAATACGCCGTATTGGCAGAACTAACAATAATATTTTTTAAAGTGCATAAAAAGTAAAAACTAATAACGTCCAGACAATAAATACGTCGTATGGTGTGGAGCGGATACGCCGTATTGATGTCTGGGAAGACAGACTCAATAAAATTAAATAACATTCTGGGTTGTCTCCCGGGAAGCACTTTTGTTTATAATGAAGACTTTAAGTTAGACTTTTCTTCAGCTTCTCATCATCATTTGGTGCGCGTCACCTTCCATCCTTTGTCCTTTTCTGAAAAGTATCTTGATAGATTTTGGACATATTATCTTCGTTTCTCTCCGAAATATCATATTCATAACTTCTTATTGCAATATATTCTTCATTGGGTCCAAGCAAGTACTGAATAGCTTCAAACTTTTCTGCTTTACACCTTCTTTTGTTAGGTTGCTCATCAATAGAATTGCATGTATTGCTATATTTACGCTTTGTTTGACTTTGTTCATCTTCCTTTTTGGTTTCGCTCTTTCTATGTGTAATCAGATAAGGTTTGAAGAACGAGTCAGTAGTTGTATTGTTACTTCTCAAGATGCTTTCATTTATTTGTCTCTTATTCCAATTCCCATTTATCCAAGCATGGAATAATACTTTCTTAGTTCTTCCATCCATTTTCATGTATTTATCAAATGACAAATTTACTCGCGATATGAATTCGAGTGGATAAATTCCCCATCTATCTCCTTCGTCTAACATTTCATCTTCTCCATCGTACGATTTGGGATAAAATTTACAAAAAAAATTTCAATAAGTTCTTCTAAAATGGTGATTTTTCCTTCCCTTTTGTTTATCCACCATTGTTTTGCCTCATCAGCCAGCGAGAGAGGAAAGATTTTTATTCGTAGTTGATGGGAATCCACACCAAGAATGTAGATCGAATCAATTATTTTAAGTACCATAGCAATGTGGTTTATCACGTCTTCGTCAATCCATCTGTGGTATGCATTCACTTGCAATTCTTCCAAAAATTCCTTGGTGAGTTTAATGTTAATATAGTTACCGGTGATATAAAGATTTGATTCAGTCTGAGCCTTTTTCATGTATTAATCTGAATTTAGTTATGTCATGACTTCTTATGGTTTCTTCTTCAGTCTACTAGCTCTGATAAGTATTATCTGTAACAAAGGTAAACATATCAGCAGGATTTGCTCTAAAGAAAGAGAGAAAATTTTTTAGCACGTAAATCAAATATAGAAACTTCTGATTCTGTTTCAGATGATTGATACGCTGTATTCAATACAAGTGAATACGCCGTATTAATCGTTTGAATGAATACGTTGTATTGGACAGAAAGTTGGATACTCCGTATCCAATAGAAATGGATACGCCGTATCGGTTTATCTACCAGAACAGTGTATTATGAAAACAATTAAATTAAACACACAATTATACAAACAATTATACTAACAAATATACAAAATATACAGAATATACATAATATATAAGAATATACACTAATCTAATTTAACAATACTCCTAAGGGTTAGATCTAATATAAAAACCAAAATATAATATAAAAATCAAGATTAATTTTTCATTCCCCGGCAACGGCGCCAAAAACTTGATGTGTTGTTGTGTGGTGTTTATTTATGATAGTTCAAGTTTTAAATTTATATTTTGCCGACTTAAGCAAAAACAACACTTTAACGAGTAGTGTACCCAGTCGGTGGTAGATTCATGGTAAGTAGGGTGTCGAACACTTAAAGCGAGGTTAAATCTCTCAATTTATTTATATCTTGGTTGTCTAATCTAAGTTAATTCAAATCTAAGTCAAACCTATGCTAATCCTATGTTAATTCTAATCCTAATTCTAACAGGTAAAAGGGGGGTTTTAGCCTGAGAGACTGGCACGGGTTTGGTTGGTGACTACAATGAATTCAAGACACATTCACCCACACAAGTGAATTAACAAAAGATAAAAGAGTGGTCGAGCCTTATGATAGAAAACTGTATTAGCCATTACTAATCCGATTAGAAGTTGGTTTGTTTATTCGGTGCAATGATTACTTATCTCGAAGAGGCATATCATTCTTAGACTTAGGCGGGACTTCATCCTAAGACCTAGACACATTAATTCTGTCACAATTAAAGCATCCGCATAAAGCATCCTTATTTTGCTGATTATAATCTATCTTAGGGATTAAGGCAATGGTGATCTTGTTAAAGCTTAGCTCAAAGAGACTTTACCCACTTACTGTTTAACTCTTTATACACTAGTAGTCCACTTGTCCAACTATGTGATGGAATCAGAACATTACTTGTTGAATTATCTAGATTCACCTACTAGTCAACATGTTCAATAAACCATTGGCAATATCCAATTAACTAGTTAACCCGAAGCGTATCCTAGACACAGACTTAGAAAGACAATATTTGTGATCCTATGATTCTAGATGTATAAATTACTATATGGAGAGCTATCCCAGACTCTTAGCCTACGCCCAAACAACACCGATGTTACAGCGCATTAAATATGTAGGACTAGACCTAGTTGAATTATAGGTCGCATACTTAAGCACGTAAACATGTATAAATTGATAAACATAAACAAGCATTCAACGATAAATTAAGCAAAGAAAACCAATAATTCAAATCTTCATAATAATGGCTAATACCCGAAGGGTATTAGCCTTCAAACATCATAATTAATACAAGAGTAATTGTTTTGGCCAAGGTAAACTAACCGAGTTAATGAATGATACCAAAAACTAAACGATTACAAAAGTATAAGAAATTACACGTTGTCTTCTATGGATTGGAATGCGTTACAAGACCTTTTCTGCTCTTCTTCTGTTATGAAAATTGACTTTTGTGGTTTAGGTTTCAAGAATATGATTTAGCACACATAAAACTCGTTTTTGATTTTTCTATTTATACGGTCTGGAAGTCGGTTCGATACGGCGTATCCAATTGGTTGGGTACGGCGTATTAGGGTTTCTTAGAGTAGGGATCATGCTTGATATCTTCCAGAATATTATGTTACTATATTTCCAATACGGCGTATTGGTCTTCACTAGATACGGCGTATTGAGCTTGTTTCCTTCGCGGTCTTTGGTGAGTGCAGGCACGGATACGCCGTATCTTCCTTGATGGATACGGTGTATTAGTCTTTAGAATAGTAATCCTCAAAATATCTTCGTTTAAGCTCCAAAATGAGCCCCTTTTGCTAATATTCACCATGTACTCCATAATTACTGCAATTCTTAAATGGAAATGATTATGTAGCAATTATTTGCAATAATTATACAAAATGGGTTAAATACATGGGATAAATGATGCTATAAAATAGACGTTATTTGATGTTATCAATGTTGTATCCATTAAGGAAGATACGGTGTATCTGTGCCTGCACTTCACAAGAAACCATGAAGAATCAAAGTCTAATACCCCGTATTCAGGGGAACTATATACGTCGTATTCAAGATATAATAATAAAATATTCTGGAAGATATTAAACATGGTCCATACTCCAAGAAATCCCTGATGCGTCGTACCTAACTCTCTCGATACGCCGTATCGACCAAAATTCAGACACTATAATTAGAAGACCTAAAAACGGGTTTTCAGTGTGCTTGATCATATTTTCGATACCTTAACCACAAAAGTCGAATTTCAGAAGACAAGAAGAGCAGAAAAGGTCAAGCAAAGCTATTAGTTCCATAGGAAACACCTTGTAATCTCTTTTACTCTAGTAATCGTTTGATTTTTGGTATCATTTGTTTAACTCGGTTAGTTTACATTGGTTGAATTATTACTTTTGTATTGCTTATAATGATTAAGGGCTAATACCCTTAGGTATTAGCCATGGTTATGAAGATTTGAATGTTTGGTTTGTTTATATCGAATGCTTAACTTATCGTTGATTGCTTGTTTATGTTTATCAATTCATACTTGTTTACGTGCTTTTGTATGCGACCTATCATTCAACTGGATCTAGTGATACCGACCAAGTTAGCTAGATGTCGGGATGGCTCTCATA
The DNA here is from genome assembly GCA_026074375.1 of Tanacetum coccineum. Lineage (NCBI taxonomy): Eukaryota > Viridiplantae > Streptophyta > Magnoliopsida > Asterales > Asteraceae > Tanacetum > Tanacetum coccineum. The sequence goes on from BQNB010045003.1 coordinate 41,238, forward strand.
TAGTGATTTATATATCTAGATCAATAGGATCATAATTAATGCCCTATCTTTACCTTTGGGATATGTGAATAAGTTAGACTAGCATGTGACCTAGGATCAACAAATAACGTACTGATTCTTTTGGTAAAGACTTGGACAGTGAACTACTAGAATATAAATTGCCATTAAGCAGTAAGTGGATAAAGTCTCTATGAGCTAGTGTTTAATAAGATCGCCATTATTAATCACCTAAGAAAGATTATAATCAGAAAATAGGATGCTTTATGCGGATGCGTTTAATTGTGACAGAATTCTACGTGTCTAGGTTTTAGGAAGAAGTCCCGCCTAAATCTTGGAATGATATGCCGCCTCAAGATAAGCACTCATTGCACTAAATAAATAAGCTAACGTTTTAATTGGATTAATCATGGTTAATACAATTTTCTATTATTGGGCTCGACCGCTCTTCTATCTTTTGTCTATCTGCTTGCGTGTGTTATTATGTTTTAAATTGATCTAAGTTACCACAAAACCTGTGCCAGTCTCTTAGACTGAAAACCCCCTTATCCATTAGAATTAGGACTAACATAGGTTTAGCATAAGTTTAATATTGATTAGAACTAACATAGTTTATATTAACCTAGTTTAGTTAACCAAAATATTTATAGAATAAAAGATTTTGTTCTGGCTCTTCCTGATCGACACCCTACTTACCAACAAAAATACATCTAATCGGGTATACTGCCTGTTAAAGTGTTGTTTTAAGTAAAGTCGACAAAATATAAATGTAAAACTTGAATAAAATAACTACCTATAAGATGACATAAAATCAAGTTTTTGGCGTCGTTGTCGGGGAGTGAAATTGTAAATCTTTACTTTTATTTAATATTTTGGTTTTTAACATTAGATTAACTTAACCCCCAGAATTAGTGTAAATTAGATTAGTTTAGTTTTCTATGTGTTTCCTTCCTTATTTGTTTTTCCGTATTTGTTTTTGTTTTTGTTTTTGTGTTATGATTTCACTCAGGTTTATGATGGACGATCCAAACATCACTATGGAGGAATACATCAAACTCCAAGCTAAAAAGTCTCAAAGATGTGGATGGACGTTTAACTAGGAAACTTCTACATACGGTAAGTCTTATTGTGATGATCTTAATTTTTCACAGATTTTGAAGCAGATTACCCAGCTATCATCTACAATGATGCATTAACATCAAATGAGAACGTTCCTTCCAAACCACCTGTAAGTATTTACAATGATGAATTGACATTGATTTTAGTATATCATTTTCTGATTCAGACGACGAAGATTATACTTTTATATGCAACAAGAATTTGTTTTCTTATAAATTAGTTCCTGTCAATGATTTGAAACCGAAACCAATAAATGACAATGTTGAAATCAATACTAAATTTTGTTCAAAAAACATTGATATCAAACCAATGGATAATGTTTTTTGCATAAGCAATGACTTCACTTCCATTGAATTTGATAAAAACATAGAGACAAATCATGACAATGAAAGAGAACCATCAAAAACAAGTAAATTCATTCTGGTCGTCAAAGTGATAAGTCAGATATGTTTTCACGAGGGGAAGGCATTGATTTTCATAATTAAAAATCTCTATGTGTTGTTTGGCATTCCCTTCGACCCCAAGCGGTTTTATAAGGATGGTGTTTACACGATGAAATTGCAGAAGCCAAGGTACATTTTTCTTTACTTTGTTAAAATTAGGGAAAAATTGGTCTCCAACATTGAATACGGCGTATTGGCTGAACACTTATATGTCGTATCACTATTTTTAACCAAAGATGACTTACACAACAACCTTGCCCAATACGACGTATTGGACAAACCCCAATACGGTGTATCAAGTTTGGGTATAAAAGCCCACTGATACGCCAAATAAAACTTTCACACACACTTTTACTCTCAAATATTTTTTACCGCATTCAAAATCTTGGAGTCCGATTCTAGCTATTGATATTTCATCTCTTTCAAGTACTTATCATAAGGTAATGAACTCGAATCCTATCCTAATTTCTTTCTTTTGAAATTTTAGGGTTAGGGTTTGGATTTTGGGGATTTTGTGTTTTGCCTTTAAATGTGTTCCCTATATTGATGGTTTGTTATTACTTAGTAATAATTAGGTATCGTTTTACTTAGGGACAAACGGGTAAGAATAGGATATCATTCTTCGTTTTCAATTGCAGTATCGATACGGCGTATCCAGTAAAATGGATACGGCGTATCGAGTATTTTTACCCAAAATTTAAACCCAATATGACGTATCCATTCATCTAGATACGTCGTATTGAGCTTTTTGAAAACATAAGCCCTTAATATCCTATACGACGTATTGAATCCCCTATATGACGTATTAAATTATCCATATTAGACCAATACTCTATATCTCCTATATGTTGTATTGAGCCATCTCGATACGGTGTATTGACCCTAGACTCCTAATACTCTGTATTGATGCCTTATGGATACGGAGTATTCCATAAAACCCCATACGGCGTATCAACTTCCTTATATGCCGTAATCAAAAAGATAAATTTTCGTATGCTTCGTGCTGGCTTTGTTTAAATTTGAAAATTTTGGCTCTTCCACCAAGAGCTTAGAGATAGCAGTACCTTAGGTTTGAGGGTTTAGAGTACACTGATGTAGATATTGCAGATTTTGAGGAGAGATTGGGGAAGATATACGGTAGAGGGGTACATCGAGTGCAGGTTTTCGATTTTAGGGGATTGATTGATTTGATAGCCGAGGGATTGAGCAGTAGGATGCTGATGGAGCACAGGGATGCCTAAGGACAAAGTGTGTTTACTAGCTGAGTTTGGAGGCGGCTATTTGAGGTTCGAGGCTCGTTGGTACATGAGCTTATTTTGAAGTTTTTTAGTACATTCAGATTTAGAGAGGTGGTACTTGATCTTGATACAGTTGGGGCGTTACAGTTCTAGTTGGGTTGGGTTAGGCGTCGTATGAGCTGGAGAGAGTTTATTCTAGGTATAGGTCTACATACGATGGAGGAGGTGGAGTCCGTATTCGGTGCATATTGGGCCGAGAGTGCGAGGCAAATCCCTGACAAATGGGATCTGAGTGCTTACTAGAGAAGGATCTTATCTGAGGGGGATTTCCTTGGCACAGCCCCGTCTTACACTACAATCAGAGATCCGATGCTTAGGCTCAGAGGGATGGATGTCGAGTCGGTCAACATCCCTTAACTTTTGGCTAGGTATTTGAGGAGATTTGCTTCGGGGAGTAAGCGCGGGGTGTTGATATCTAGGGGACAATTTGTTGCTCCTCTAGCTAAGCATTTTGGGCT
>BQNB010045004.1:0-44552 GCA_026074375.1 Tanacetum coccineum
AAGCTCTTGTAATTGTTCCAATAATTCCTTCATTTCAGATGGAGCCAATCGATACGGTGCTCGAGCTACGGGTGCGGCTCTTAGAATTAAGTCGATTTGGAATTCCACTGGTCAAGCCGGAGGAAGACCTGGCAAATCCTCGAGAAATTCAGGAAAATCTTAGACGATTGGTACGTCCTTTATTTGTTTTCCTTTCGACTTGTCCTCCTCTTTCTTGGCGGATATCTGCGCCAAAAAGACTTGGCATCCTTTTGCCATGTACTCTTGAGCTTTTGAACATAAGATAACTGTCAACCGAGATTCTCTCCCGTTGCTACTTTCGTTGCCATAAAAAGTCAAAGTTTCATTCCCATAGGGAACTTGAACAAGTTTCTCATCGTAGTACACGATCACGGCGTGACATCTTCTTAACCAGTCCATACTGATAATGACGTCGAAACTACCCAGTTCTACGAGCATTAGATCTATATTGAACGAATGGTCTAAGAAATTTAAGGTGCAACCTCGTATAATAGTGTCTATCCCGACTATTTTCCCATCAGCTAATTCGACATCATAACTATTATCTAATGGAGTTGGGACGATGTCAATCAGGAAACTAAATGCAGTAGATATAAAACTTCTATCGGCACCAGTGTCGAATAAGATAGATGCATAGTGGTTGTTTAAGAGGAACGTACCCGTGACAACATTTGAGTCCGGGTTCCCTGCTGCGTTCCCATTCTTCTCTGCTTTTCCGACCGCATACACCCAGCCTTGTGCGTTCCCGTTTCCCCTATTCTTATTTTTCAACTTTGGGCAATCCCTCTTGAAATGCCCTGGTGCTCTACACTCAAAACAATCATTCCCCTTGGGAGCTGCCCCGTTGCCCTTCTAAGTATTAGCAACGTTTGTGTTGCCAGTGCTCCTGCAATCGCTGGTAAAGTACCCTATCTTATTGCACTTGTGGCACTTCTGGGTGCACAGGCCATTGTGGTGAAAATGGCACTTGGGCAAGTTTCCCCCGTAGGGTTTCTTCTCACTAGTCCCCATATTGTAGACCTTGGCGACATTCTGCCTCCTGAAGGGTTGTTGTTGGTGACCATGGTTGTTTCTAGATGAATCATCAGCTTTCCTCTTATTATTAGACTGCCTTTCTGCGTAGGTGCGGAGTTTCTGACCCATCAAGTCGTTGCCCAACTCAATAGTCTCATCCAACGTCTTAGGTCTGGCAGATTTGACGTTCCCATAAATGTTGTCAGGAAATCCACTGATGTACTTGCCAACCTTCTCGGTTTCGTTGGCAACAAACTTGGTACATATCAGGGTTAGCTCTTGGAAACATTCAGTGTATGTTGGAACATCGTTCCCCTTGACCTTTAGGTTTTACAGCTCGATTTCTAGTTTCTTGATTTCACCCTACGAACAATACTTGTCTGTTATCTTTTTCTTGAGTACTTCCCAAGTCATTGCATATGCCTCGGGACCTAAAGTTCTTATCTGACCGTTCCACCAAGTCAAAGCAGCATCTAACCGAGTGCAGGTGGTAAACTTTACCTGATTTTCAATAGCACAACCACTGATATTGAAAACTGACTCCATCTTTTCAATCCACCTGGTTAAACCGACAACGTCTTTAGTTCCTTTGAAGTTCAAAGGTTGACATTTCATGAAGTCAGCATAGTAACAAGGGCGTGCAGTTTGCACATTCCTTTGGTCATCCTTATGCGAACTGTGGCTTGCGTCTCCATTGGTGGAGTTTCGCTGAAGAGCTTGATCAATCATAGCTTGGACGGATTTTAGAGTCATGTTGTTTGGGTTGGTGTTGTCAATAGGGGTATTTTGTCCTCGCCTGGTCGTAGGTGCCATGATTTGTCTAAATCACAAAAGACAAAACGTGAGGTTATAATCATGACAGAATATAATAATGTATAGATAATACAACAACACAAAAGAGGTATATAGTACCACATAACACATCTATTTCATTCATAACTTTGAAAATTTTACATGAAATAGTTTCTGATTACATAAAATACAATACAAAAGATCTAAGGCTATGCTAGCGGGGAAAACCCCTAATACTTAACATGCCTGTACAATGACCTAGCAAGATAAAATAACATAAATCACTAGACGTGACTGTCAGCATCCCCCGAAGCATCCTGGTGATCTGAAATCCTAGCATCTGGTCCTGGCTGTCTAGCCCTCCCCTGCTGCTCTCGGTGTGCTAACAACTCAGCCTGCATGTCACTCATCTCTCGTCTCATGTCTCTCATCACTCGGAGAGTCTCTGCCATCTGTGCCTGGCGCCTACGGTCAGACTCTCGTAGTGCTGCTATCTCAGCCTGCTGCATCTGAAAACGAGTCTCAGATACCTGGTGCTGTGTCTGGATGAGAGTACTCTGAAGCTGGAGTTGTGCCTGATGTGCCTGGATGTGAGTCTCGTGTGCATACACATGATCACGATGGGTCTGAAGCTCCTGATGGGTCGCCTGACTCAATCCTATCGAGTGAGCCCAAGCCTCTCGGGAAGCATAGGCCTCCTCCTCCACCATCCATACTGTCTCCTGGAGAGTCATCCTATCCCCCATAAGCAAATCGACCCGCTGTGAGTCCATATCAACTCGCTGTGATATACGAGACCTACTATCCTGAGCATCCTCTAGTAAGGCATACAAGTCCTGTGTATCACGCTCATGGAGCTCAGCAAGCTCTGTAACCCTAGTATTGACCTCTCCCACGGTCATAGGTGCTACCTCAGGCACTGCCTCTGCCGGATCTATCCAAGTATCCCTAATACCGTACCCAAAATCTCTAATCCTCTGTTGCCTCTCTTTAGTATCTACTGTGCTGACAAACCCATAATCTAACCCCTGACCTCTGGTAGGTCTAGCAGTAGAACTCTCTCTGATCTCATATTTAGAGCCTAGAGTGGACAAACACAACCTCTTGCGAGGTGGCTGCTCAGACTCGGGGATATCGTCCCTACGGTCAACAGGTGGTGGTATTTATAAAGATGGTGGTAGTGGTGGTGGTGGTGGTAGTGGTGGTAGTGGAGGTGATGGTAATGCGGCTATAACTGCATCAATAAGAGCCTGAGTGGAGGCTATCATGAGTGTCTGAACTTAGGTTGGACACCCAGATGATGGTAGTAATGGTGATGGTACAAGTGGTGGTGATGAATGTGCAGGTAGGGCCATACACCTAGCAAGGCGCTCCCCTGCAGAGGGTGGTGATAGTGAGATAGGTGATGATGGTGATGGAGTAGTCATGACTAGAAGTCTCTCAACCTCTGCCTCTGGTGGAAGGGATATAGAAGCCTGAAGCCAGACAGTAATCCTAGCTCCAATGGTAGAAATGTCAGTAGAGGATGGTGGTATAACAGGCTCTGTTCCCTCATGTGGGGAAACAGGCTCACCGATAGGTATAACAATAGCAGAGTCGGCCGGAGCTAAGTGCTCCTCGTCCTCCTCGTCCTCCTCATCCTCCTTGTCCTCATCCTCATCATCGGCGTCATCCCCAGATGAATCGCCATCATCATCATCTCTATCATCTCCCCCATCTATAGGATAGTTAACCGGACCATCCTCTGCCTCCTCATCCTCATACTCCTCTGGATCTTCCTTGAGATCCGACTTAGAAATATACCCAGGTGACTCAGCAGTGGGTGAATCAACAGGAGGTAATGGCTGCTCCTCAGCCGGAAACTCATGCCCATCCTCCAATGGTATATATTCAGGGTATATAGGCTCTAGCACGTAGTTAGGATCATGTGCCTGTACGAACATAGGCTCACGCTCATCCTCGTCCTAAGGAACTGGCGGTGTCTGTGGATCCTCTGGGCCTGGTATGTAATCCGGTGATGGTGGGGCTACTGGCTGCATCGAGATTCCATAGTATCCTAATACGATGACTCACGGAACGCCTCTATCAAATATTTCCTCATCGGCTCCCCAGAAGACTCTGCCTGGTTCAGAATCGGTATAGACGGAAGTGTAGGTAACCGCAGATGATGCAGAAGACATGACTTACTGCAAAAAGCAAAAATAACTTATATAAGTATTACTTATAAGAGAGATCGGTATGATATGTCTATAAGATTTAATTATAAGAGTGGTATCTATGTTATATCTATAAGATTTAATTATAAGAGTCTTATAGTAATATACGTAATATAATTTATATGCGCGTATATCAATCAATCATGTAAGCACTTAGTAACTACTAATGCTAAAACAATGCATGTTATGTAAGCATATATCCTGGATGCAAACAAGTAATGTATGTATGTCCCGTGCAAATCCCATTTGTGAAAATAGTGTTTGAAATTGGATATAGTCCAGACAAAAAAACTTTTGACCTGGTTCTCTATAACATTGACTCTGATACCAATCTGTAACACCCCCAGATCTGGGTTGCAGCGGAATGTGAATATATATCCGAGGGCGTTACTTCATAGATCAATAGCACAAGATATGAGAACGACCACTAAACGTGTCATTTGAAAAAGATACATTGGATTAACAAAATACTTGTTTGTTACATAAGCTCATGGCTTCAAATTGTTCAACAGTATAAATAAAGATTTCGGTTTATAATAATTGTCCCCAAAATGTAATAAGACCCCAAATCTTTAATATGACTCTTCAATTATTGACTTCCAATGTATCACTGCACCTCGTGCCTTATTGACCTGAGAAAACATGCTTAAAACGTCAACATAAAGTTGGTGAATTCATAGGTTTATGTAAATCAATAGTAGGACCGCAAGATTTCCAAGTGTATGATTAAGCAACAAATGCAAACATCATAAAAAGTAATTACGTTTTCCTAAGCTCATGACACTGAAGCTCGACATGTATGAATGCAATAAATTGCCAATAAATGCCCGTGAATGATGTTCTAACCCTCAACATCCCAATCCGACATGGTATACGTTTGTTGTCCGGCAACCCGACACAGTGAGCGCTACTCACCCAAACAGGGATGTCAATCCCAAATAGATCTATTTATAACATTCGCGCTCACAACCTAGTGATTGACAGTTCATGATAAAGGGCTCAGTGGGTTATCGCTACTTAGGCAAACACGTAATCATAGTATAAAATGTACACTTGCGTCCAATTTGTAAAACAAAGCATGTTCTCACCCCAAGGATGTAAATCATTTAAATAATTGTAAAACATGGGGCTATGAACTCACCTTAGTGAATAGTCCTCTGAAAATGATAATATATATATCCAAGTATGAATCACACCGTCAAATACCTAAGTAAATACGACCAGTCTTAGTCCACAAGTTTAGGCTAAAGACTCAATGTATAAACTATAATAAATTTCTAGTTTATATATACTGTTATCACTTGTGTGGTGGTGCACATGTCTATTGTATTTGTATTTATGTGATGGCTCTTGGGAAATGTATAAGCGTTGTTAATAATTATTCATATTTATTAAGCCGTGTTCGAAACCGAATAATATCCGAATATATTATAACTCATCCGATTCGTTAAGTGTTTATAAAAATCACTTTCGTTTACAAAATACCCTTAAGTTTCTTATAATTACAAAACAGCCCCTAGGTTTATGAAATATACAATATTTACATTTTAAACCCTTAAGTTTCCAAAATTACACTTTTAGTCTTCTAACTTTACAAGGTTGCACTTTAGGTCCTTTAATATTTGAAATAGTCCCTTAAGTTCCAGGAATGACAGAAACAGTCCCTATACTTTTAAAATCAGTCATTGACAGTTTTGACCTTATAGTTTACAAATTGACACTTTTTGTCCCTTAACTTGTAAAAATCGCATTTCAACTCCAATTAAGTTCTAACTAGTGGCATTATGTTTCGTTAAGTTCCAATAAGTCAAATAAGCTGTGGTCAGCCTATAAATAAGCTCGGACAAGCTTATTTTGGCTTATTGGGCCCGTTAAGGTCCAATAAGTTATCCAATGGTCCAAATAAGATTTCAAAGGCACTTAAGTTCTCATTAAGCCTATTTAAGTTTGTTTAAGCTAAAAATAAGCTTAGTAGAGCTTATTGGAGCTTATTCGAGCTTATTAGGCTAGTGAGCCCAATAACTCAAACCCGAAATACATTTAAAAGGTTTCCTTAGCATTTTAACTTATTTCTTAGACTTATTAAGCACATTTGGGTCTGTTTGCTTGGTCAGCTTATCCAATAAGCTAATAAGCTTGCTATTGGACTTCTTGGGCCTAATAGGAACCCGAATAACCCTTTAAGCTTTTCGGCTCATTCATTTAGGGTCCATTAGTGTTATATTAGGCCCACTAAGCCCAACAAAACCTTATAAGTTCACCAATAAGCTGTTTTAAGCTTATTGTGAGCTTATGGCTTGCGGTGGACTCGCTAGTGGGCTAATGAGCCCATTAAGGGTTCGGCTTGCTTTCCTAAGGTAGTTTAAGGTTCGTGTGAAACTAATAAGTACCCCTAGTCCCTTATTTATAAGTCGTAGGCTCATGGGTTGTGGCCTGTTGGGCCTCTTAGTAGGTTGTTTGGCCTAATATGACCTGAACTCACTCCCTTGTTTAACTAGCTTTGATTCTAGGGTTTTAATGATCTTGTTTAGCACTAGTTAGTGTTTATTTATCGTTATTACTCACATGCTTTTGCTAAATAAGCTATCATACGCGTTCCCAGGCCAAATGGTTTTGTTTACATTGAATGTTTACGTGTAGGATTTGTATTTTTAACAAAAACAAGCTCATGAACACCTTGGTTCTCATTTGTAGGTTACTATGAACGTTTAATCCTTACCTTGATATTTAATCATGTTTCATTCATGTTAGCACCACACAAGGCATATTATATGCTTAATATAGGTGCGTGAACCATGCATGGGTCGAACCATGCATGTTCACGCTCACGTATGTTTTCCAATCGAAATTTATGTTACATATCAACTAGACAAGAAAATGACGAATGAAAATATGACACGAATGGTTATATTTCGAGACTTACAAAGGTCCTAGTCCTTGGTTGTGGATTATGAAGTACACACGAGATGTATACACCCAAACGTGTATAAAACTCAAGCTTCAAAGCTTGTATACCTAATTTCTTAGCTCGTGGTTCCTCTTGATATCCTTATACTCGATCTTAAATGTATCTTGAATCCTTAGAAGCAAATGTGGGTTCGTATATGGTTTGGTTATTATGAGCTGAATGAAATAAAGAGTAATGTAGAGAGTTTAGCTTTGAGAAAGAGTTTAGAAGTTTTAGAAAATGTATTAAGTAAACCTGTAAGTATGTATTTATAAGCACATTAGCTAGTTAGTCCCTCTTGGTCCTCACTTAGCTAGAAACGAACCATATGAGAGCGGTTTAGAGGGTTCCTAGTAAATCTCCTATGGTTTCTTGATAAACCACTTAAGTACAAGTTTTAATTACTCAAATGTTGTACAAGATTTGCTAGATACTTGAAATCTAAGGATTTTGTGTGTTTGATCATGCTTAGCCGCGACACAAAGGAGATAAAAAAGAAAAATAGTTATTAACCATTAGGTAATTGGCTAGTAGGAAACATTTAGGACAAGTATTAATTAAACCAAGGATGTACTAGTACTTTTAAGGATAAGAGATTTTTTAGCTAGCAAATCACCAAGAATGAATGATTTGTTGTTTTTAACTCATATTCGGCCCTAAATGGGTTTGTAACACAAGAATTTATCAAATTTGTGTTTAAGGATTTAAATGTGGGTATTGGGTTGAGTCTATGTAAGTCTAGGTATTTCCGGGGTGTGTCCAAATGTATTTTATTGCGAAACGTAAACCTTTTACGTGACCAACAAAAATAAAATACGCAAAGTTAATAATTATTTTCTTAATAATTATTTATTACTTTGTTGATGTAAACCTTAATTTATTTGATGACCGTTTACATTACATGATTATTTCTAGTCTACGCGATTTAGCTTAAAGGTCAATTTAAAAGTAAACACGTATCGAACCAAAATAAATAGTGACGAATATTAGGATTTGTAAAATGACATGAAATTGAGAAATGTTACATGTTGTCCCTTGTGTGTCTCGATCGGCTAAGGGATCCAAGAAGGTCTCGGGTTGCTTCGTTTTGTGTCGAGTTACCTTAATACTCATAGTTCGTGATTTTAAAACGTGACCCGAAGTTTTCTAGTATTTTTATTGAGTTTAAAATCACATTTACATGAACTTAGACTATTCACATGACATGTTTTATAGTTAAACTGATTTAGATTATGTATTGACAATTTGGACGTGCCGGAACGCGTTGTTTGACATTTTAAGCCGTTTGCGGGATAACCTCTCGGATAGTGATCAAATAAGATTTGTAAACCTATAAAAAGGTTTAATATATGAAATAAAAGACAAGGTAACTGTAGATTGACCAATAAAATATAGATTGACTACCGTCAACAAGGTAACTGTTCTGACGGAAACAGTTAAAGTTAAAAAGTCAAAGGACTAAAATTGCACATTATGAAACTAGAAAATCCGTAAGGGTTACAACAAACCCTAAAATTAGGGTTTTATATCAATGATAAACCAGATCATGGTGAGTTCAACGATGTACATGGGATCCCACAGCAACAATGCACGCAACAACTTCCAAACACGAAACCCTAAACATTAAGGTTTCGACACAAAAACTTGTATCATCTCTGATCCACTCATGAAAGAGATATAATTACGCACCAGCAAATACCATAGAATAGATCCAGACGCACATTAATTCCAAACAAAACAAACCCTAAGACGGATGAAATAAAAACACTAAAAATTAAGGTTTCTAGTCTCGAATAATTCCAACCCTAATCACCCACTATACTAATACACGATCAGATGAGAAGAGTAGGGCTCCGTCAATCAAACGCACACATAAAATCAAAACCCTAAATCCTCAATAAACAGCCGCCGAATAATAAACCTTTTAAACCTTAATAATCCACGATTAAAAAGACATAACAAGAATGTTATAAGGTTTACGAATCAAAAAGAAAGAGAGTAATGAACAGATCTGATAGATAAGATGCGATCATAGTTAGGTTATAGAAGATTGGCTGAAATCCACCAAAAACAAGAAGATAACATGATTCTAGATAAGAAGAAATGATTTTGGGAATGGTTGGATAGTGTTTTGGTGGTGGCCGAACATCTCAAATAACACTCCCCAAGGGTTAAAGAAAGATAAACAGCATCCAACGACGCACCATCACAAACAAACATCAAGCAAACAAAAAAAAGGCTGAATAATTGACCAGAATATAGATAAGAGTGGCGACCAAATATTAGGGTTTTCCCTCCCCCATGGGGAGAGAAAACATAATCTTAGACCTTTTCATGCCACCTAAACATGAAATGGTTCCTCATTATGGTCTAAAAATTCTTAAACCTCTTCATAAGTTTTTAGATCTATTCTTGAAACACCATATTAGATGGTCTTAATTTACACGTTAAGAGCATTAAAGGGGTGTCTATTTTTAACTTATTGTCCTTTTTAGAGTGGACCCGTATGGTGATAGTGTTAGTGCAAATATTACGATATTTAATCTATACATTCTCTTTATGTTTTGGGGACGAAAAACATGTAATCTATACACACAAATATCTCACCATCCCTATCCACCACAAGTATACATTTATCAACTCGATCTCAACATCCTGAAACTCTTACTCATATGGGCTTCACTAGTTGGATCGGGCCAAGCAAACGGGCGACCCTATTAAGGCCCAATAGAGGTTGGCCCATTAAGGCCCAATAAAAGCTTCTAAAAGATGGACGGAAACTAGTAAATTCAAATTTGAATTAAGCTTCTAAAGATGGAGGGAAACTAGTTGGTGCATGCTTTTACCCAATCGCCTTTTTATCCATTGGACAAAAGACCCTTCTTCAAGTCAAGACTTTCCTATAAAAGCCCAAGGATTCTTCCTTCTCCTCTTGATAAAAAATTCACAAAATAAATACACCATACACATAGAATTTATTTCTTCATCTTTGATCAAGGTTCTAGCACAAGGTATGGATCATGGTTACATTTTATGTTAGTTCCACTAGTACTAATGGGTATTCAGTGAAGTATAAGGTGTCTTTACATAAAAGTGATCATCCTTGATTACTTGTATATCATGTAGTAAATTAGGTTACATAGAAATGATTATATTTGTGTGGAAAACTAGAAGGGGGGGGGGGAGATTGAATAGTTTACCGCTTTTTAATTTAAGGTTTTAAAGTTTTTATAAAAATTCTAGATTCGACTTTGTATGAATTCAACACTTGCACAATATGAACCATTATACTTTCTTCTAAACAAAACATTAAATGATAGTATGAAAAATTAATGTAAGACAAGAGATAAGAGTAAGAACGATCAAACCACAACGCAAGGATTTATAGTGGTTCGGTAACGAAGCACCTCTTCGCCCTACTCCACTCCTTGAGCACCTAACTCGAGAGTTTTCTTCACTATGTCAACAAGCTCCCTTATGGCGGAGAAAACCTTACACAACTTTCGCTTATCTTGATTTCTGACACTAAGCTAGATGTCGAGTTCTAATCTTAGCTAGAACCAATCTACCACAACTTCACAACTTTGCTTCACGACTTGATTACGACTACACAACTTCTTCACACCTTAGTTTTCTTCACACCACTACTTCACCAAGCCACTACTATAATCACACCTAACTAACACTACTAGGAAAGATCACCAAGATCCAACTATACTTACAACAATCACTAAGATCTAACTACTACACAACTTTACAAGATTTACAAATGATTTACAAGTTATGATATGGATGCAATAAGATTGCAACAACACACAAAGGTGTAATACTTCTTCACTTGATATATGGAAGTATTCTTCTCTTCACTTGAGGAATTATGAGCTTGGATCACTTGGAAATAAACTTAGGATTAGAAATGACAAAGGATTTTAATAAGAGTGTGGGCTGAATTTAGAACAAAAGAACGAGTGCAAAAGGTGAGAAAATAGTGGGGAAAAGTCTAGTATTTATAGGATAAACTGGAGGAGCGTCTACCTATGGGCGGTCCCCTTAAATAGTGGAGATGGTCCCCTTAAAATTAAGGGGGTCGCCCGTGTATTTAAGGGGGCGACCTAGACCTAGCCGCTCCCCCAGTTTTGTCTTTTGTGAGGAGGAATTTTCTGAACTTTATCTAGCCGTTTTAAGGTACCAAGTCCGAAAATTTGAAATTCAAAATGTTTATTTTGAATAAAACATTTTTTTAATTGTAGAAAATGTTTTGTAATGTTTATAAAAATATTTACAACATTTTATAAAAGTGTGAGGTTGAATAAAAATTTCATTTGATCATAAAGTGCATTAAGCATTTATTTATTCATACCTTTAAGTGATATAATTTTTGAAATGAAATTTTACTACTAATTACTTGTTTACGTTTAATTTTACATTGAACGTTTTTATATTTTGTGATTATCAAAACGTAAAGATGTGAAAAATGTTAATAATGTTTTTAGGCATTACTTCTATCAACAATCTCCCCCTTTTTGATGATTACAAAATTTAAACTCATTAAATGTAAAATAATTTTTAAACAAGTATTTAATAAGTTTTATGTCATTTCTCCCCCTTTTTGTAGAATCAAAAAGGCATCGTCAAGAATTGCTAGTAAAATCGATGGAATAAATGCTCTCCCTTGATGTGTGCTCCCCCTCGTTCGAGGGCACCAAGGAATCGAGCTATGGTTTCTTGGCTATAAAAACGAGTTAGAACAATACAAATATTTCTAACATGTAGCAAGAAGGAAGGAAAAATATGACAAGTGCAAGCAAACATCAAAGCAAAAGATACTTCATTCATTTAGGACAATGTGTGTGAACTTCACACAAGCATACATAAAGAAAAACAAATATGCTTTAGAAGCATATTAATACATAAAAAAAATCCTAAATAGCCATAGAAGGATTTTTGACTTGCTTGCGACACAAAAGGGTTTGACGATTATTTGGAGGCATATTATAAGATTAGTTTATCAGAGAGTTTGGAGTGGAGGCGGTTGTGGAAGGGTAATCTCTTTGAACTCTAGGTGGTGGACGAGGTCGAGTGAGGAGGAATTCAATCCAATTGATATCCTCACTTAAAGCAAGGAATTATTTTTGGGTGAAGATGCAACAAGGGCAAGACCCAACATGGGTTTCAACTTGGTTGATGTTGAGGGTGTGTGGTAGGTTTGGAGAGTAAGGTGATGAGGGAATATTGTTTTGTTGTTGTGAGAGATGCATGTCTAAGAGATTTGATAGGTCTTGTAGTTGATTAATGTCATCAACTAGGCTTTCTCTACTTAGAGATAGAGGTGGTGTGTGTTGAGTTTAGTTGTCACTTTAAGGTGGAGCTTGAGTGTGAGTAACATGTGAATTGATGGGTAAGATGAGAAATGGAGGATGTGAGACAACTTATGGTGATGTGGGAGTGTCCTTAATGTAAGGATTTAGTAATGCTTGATTGGGGTGATTGTTTTCTTGAGATGGTTCATGATAAGGAGTGAGTGGTTTTGGCATTAGTGTAGGTGAACTTACATTGAGCTCATTAGATGTGTTATAAGGGTTTAGTTTCTTCCTCTAAATAGGTTTCATACTCATTTTGGTTACCCTTGATGGTTTGGATGTGGGTTTCTTAGGAGATGTCATTGGTGAGGATGATTGTGATGATGATGGTTGAGTATGTATTTATAGTGAAGGAAAGGTTTAAATTAGGAAGAATGAACATTTAAATGATCAAATCCAAGAAATGTTTGTGAATTTAGGGAAACAGTAGCTAAGTCTAGAGAGTATTAGGTCAAAAAGGATGAAAAATACTGTTTTACCCGTCACAGTCTAGGTCGGTCCCCTTAATTAGGGGTCGGTCCCCTTAAAGATAAGGGGACCGCCCTTTATGAATTAAGAGGGCCGCCTACTGCTATTTCCCAGATTTCCTAAAAATCAATTTTTCACAAAATTTTGTGTGAGGATTTCTATTTTGGTGGTTAATTTGCAGCAAGTCCATCATTTTATGGCAATTAAGATTTTTAGCACATAGTAATTAAGCATTCAACATTCTACATAGATATGAAAAGTTGTAGGATAAAACTATTTCACATAATTTTGGCATATAATCATATATGAATTGAAAACCAAAAGAGTGAAGAGCATATAAAATAGCAACTAGATATAATGCACAAAGAATTTTTCTTGACAAGAGGGTTAAGTTAAAAAACGAACCAAACTTTTGTGCAAATACTAGTGTGTGCCTAAGTGCGACAAATGTAGAGTAGCGATTATTTCGACACTAAGACATGTAAAACCTAAGAAATAATCCAAATGTTCTTTGATTTAATTTTGCTCAACCAAGATTGTCAAAAAAAATATTAGATTATATACTTTTGACAACAAGTAAGAGAACATTATGCATATGTGAAAAATATTTTTAGCATATCTCAACAATATATGAAAATTAATTTTCATGTGCTCCTAGTTGTGAGAAAGATTTTTTAGAAAATAATAGATTGGGACTATTGTATAATTAGATAGAAGAATTTGTAAAAGTTTGCTTATAGACTTTTCCTAATTTTGTGTTTTTGTGTAAAATAGAAACTTAGACCCCTTAAAGTCTGGGTGGTCCCTTTAAAATTAAAGAGGCCGCCCTTTATGAATTAAGGGGGCCACCACCTGTTGAGAAAATTTTTCTCAGATTTTTAACGAACAATTTATTGATGATTAGCATTTCTTTATTATGCCAAAAACTTAATCAATTTGTTCCATCATTCCTAGACCTAGACGTAAATAGTTAAACGGCTCACATTTAAGTGGTTTAGTTAGAATATCGGCTATGATGTCTTCCAATGAGACCTTTTCTATAGATATATTCCCTTTTTGAATATTATCGCAAAGAAAGTGATGGCAAATCTCAATGTGTTTTGTTCGTAAGTATTGAACGGGATTCTTACTTAAGTCTATAGCCTCTTTGTTATCACACATTATTGGAATGTCATTTAACCTAACGCCATAGTCTACGAGAGCTTGTTTCATCTATAGGGCTTATTGACATACCTTTCTGGCGCTTACATATTCTGCTTCGGGTGTGGAGATGGCACGATCGGTTTGCTTCTTCAAAAACCAAGATGTTAGGCAACATCCCATAAACGTGCAAACACCACTAGTGCTTTTGCGATCTACGTAATCTCCTGCATAATCTGAATCTGCATACACTAACGTTTCTATGCCGGACCCCTTAGGATACCATAATCCTAAATGCGTAGTGCCTTTAATGTATCGAAAGATACGTTTAACCGCTTCTAGGTGAGAGGTTTGGGATCCTCTTAAAAGCGTGCACAAAGGCAAACACTAAACATGATATCAGGTCTACTTGCCGTTAAGTATAATAAACTACCTATCATGCCTCTATATTTGGTATTATCTACGGACTCACCTTCTTCGTCTCTCGTGAGTTTGGTTTCCGTAGACATAGGGGTTTTCATTGGCTTAGAGTCTTCTAGTCCAAATTTCTTAAGCATTTCCTTAATATATTTTGATTGATTAAAAAATATTCCATCATCTAATTGTTTTATTTGTAATCCTAAGAAAAAATTTAGTTCCCCTATCATACTCATTTCAAACTCATCATGCATGATCTTGGCAAAGTCATCACACATTTCTTGACAAGTTGATCCGAATATAATGTCATCAACATATATTTGGACAATAATGAGGTTGGAGTCTTTCATTAGTGAAGATTGTTTTATCGTACCATTCACATGGAGTAATCATGTTTAATAAGAAAAGCTTTTAATCTATCGTACCAAGCTTTTGGGGCTTGTTTTAGACCATAAATAGCTTTCTTAAGTCTATAGACATAATTAGGTTTTGCGAAGTCAATAAATCCCGAAGGTTGTGCCACGTAAACCTCCTTATTGATAAAACCATTAAGGAATGAACTCTTCACATCCATTTGGTATAACTTAAAGTCTAGTGCGCAAGCATATGCTAAAAGTATTCTTATTGACTCTAGTCTAGCTACAATGGTGCATATGTTTCATCTAATCAATTCCTTCTTATTGATTATTAACCTTGGGCCTACTAACCAAGCTTGTTTCTAGTTACGACACCATTTTCATCGAGTTTATTTCTATATACCCATTTTGTTCCTATACTGATCATATCCATGGGATTTGGGACTAGCTCCCAAACATCATTTGTTTTAAACTGGTTTAGTTCCTCTTGCATGGCCATTACCTAATTTTTATCTTTTAATGCCTCATTTATATTTTTAGGTTCTATTGTTGAAATAAAGCAAAAGAATTTGCTTTTATCTTGAGCTTACGACCTAAAAGTTCTTTGATTTAGATACCAATACGTTTCTAGGGATCATTTTTAGATTCTATAAAATTACAATTTTATTATTTTCTAATGAAATGTCTTCAAGATCATTGCCTATGGGTTTTGTTTTTTTTTTTTTTTTTTTTTTTTACTAACCTCAATAGCTTCTTCTTCGACTAACTCAACATCTTCCAATGGTGATGTTTTAGGCGGGGGAGGAGTTTCATTGAAAGTTACATTCAACGACTCTTCAACTTTCATTGTTTGTTTGTTAAGTATTATGTAAGCTTTACTATTTTCTGAATATCCTCAGAAACACTTCGGACGACTTTGGTCGAATTGGTGAGGTAATCTTTTGTATTAAGTAATAAGCTTTTACTTCTGAATCCTCAAAGAATAGTTAAAGGTTTGGTTTCCTACCTCTTAACAATTTGTATGGAGTTTTTCCTAAAATACGTCTAATGGAAACTCTATTAATTATATAGGTTGACGTATCGACCGCATTACACCAAAATTTTTAAGGAATGGATTGTTCATTTAACATGGTTCTACTCATTTCTTATAGAGTGTATTTTTTCTTTCTACTACCCCATTAGATTGTGGAGTACGAGGAACGGAAAAATTGTGAGATATCCCATTTAAATCAATAAAAAAGGGGGGGGGGGAAAAACAATAGTTTCCGAATTGTACTTCATTATCAAATTCCCGACCATGATCCGTTCTAATTGATACAATGAACATCCTAATTTGTTTTGGATCATTTTGCTAAATATTTCGAATTTTTCGAAGGCTTCGTTTTTATTCTAAAAATCTAGTCTATGTGAATCGAGAATAGTCATCTACGATTACTAAGGTGTAACGATTCCCTCCATAGCTTCGTATGGTGGAAGGGCCAAACAAATCCATGTGAAGTAGTTCTAAGTATCTAGTTGTTGAAACTATATTTTTAGCCTTGTGACTTGCATGAGCTTGCTTTCTAATTTTGCAAGCATCACAAAAATATCGGTCGTATTTAAGTTTGGGTAGATTTCTAACTAATTCTTTAGATGCTAATGATTGAATTAGTTGCATATTAGCGTGACCTAATCTCCTATGCCATAGTGTGGAGTTTTCGTCTAATGTTGCAAGGCATATTTTGTCTTCCGGTTTATTTCCTAGTTTCATTACATATATTCCTCCTTTCCTAATTCCTTTACCTATAACCTTTTCGTCTTTGATTATTTTGCTATCGTGTTCGGTAAATATTACTTTGCATTTATTATCACATATTTGACCTACACTAAGCAAGTTATATGTTAAGTTATCTACGTGCTCAACATTTTCAATTATTAGGGAGTCTTGAGAAATCGTACCTTTGCCTATGATTTTACCGCGCAAGTTGCTCCCAAAAATTACGTTTCCTCCGTTGTACGCTTTGTATGAAGAAAACAACTTTCGATTACCGGTCATGTGTTTTGAGCATCCACTATCTTTAATCTACTCATCGGGTTCCAAGTTTATTCCTAAGCATATTTCATCGGGCGCTTGAGCTACAAGACAAGTTTCATCTTTAGTCTTTTCTACTTCATCTTCTCTATTGTCGCTCCATGCTCCTCCAATAAATGCTCTTTGATCGTTGTTCTTTGGCGGCTTTGAACATTCTCCAATGAGGTGATTTAGATCACCACATCTAAAACATTTTCTTTCACTTTTACCATAACCATCATTTCTACTTCTTTGGAATGTTTTTCTATCGCCTCGTGGTTGTCTTACAAATCTTCCTCGTCTCTTGAAGAATTTCTTGAATTCCTTTACGGCCATAGCATTGCTTTTTTTGTCTTCACTATCAGAGCTTGAAGCTAACTTCATCACTACTTCTTTTTCACCTTTAATGCAAGAGATCTACTTTGTTCTTTCTTGCCTTTGACCGTTTCAAAATCTTTCTTTATTACTTCTTCATAAACTTTCAAGTTTCCAATTAGTTCGTCAAGAGGTAAGGTTGTTAGATTCTTTGATTCTTCAATCGCCGTGACTTTCGCGCGCCATTTTGGATGTAATGCCCTAAGAAATTTCCTAACACAATTCTTGCTAGAAAAACCTTCATCAAGTGCTTTTAGACTAGTAATAATAGTGTTAAATTTAGCAAAGGCATTATCTATTGATTCCTCTTCCGGAATCATGAATTGTTCATATTGTTGAACAAGAAGATCTATTTTGTTTGCTTTGACTTGATTATTACCTTGATGAGTGATTAACAAAGTATCCCAAATTTCTTTTGCGGTTTGACACATAAAAATTCTTTCATATTCTTTACGTGGCAAAGCATTATAAATTACCATTTTAGCTTCATTATTTTTTGCAAGTTTCTTTTTAAGATCATCGTTTTGTTTATGAAAAGGTACAACTTCATCCTTTTTAGTTTCGGGATTATTTTGAATAGGAGGAAAATCACCATCGGTAATAACATGCCAAAGATCTAGATCTTTTGACTTCACATAAGTTTCGAATCTATTTTTCCAATAAATAAATCCATCACTTTCAAATAGTGGTGGTCTTTGCATAGATTGCCCTTCTAAATATTTTTCCGATTCCATAGATCGATTCAAGTTTTAAAATACAATTTATTTTAAAAATCTTGTTTGACGTGGCTCTTGATACCAATTGTGGAAAACTAGAAGGGGGGTTGAATAGTTTACCACTTTTTAATTTAAGGTTTTAAAGTGTTTATAAAAATTCTAGATTCGACTTTATGTGAATTCAACACTTGCACAATATGAACAATATACTTATCTAAACAATCAATAGGATAGTATGAAAAAATAATGTAAGACAAGAGATAAGAGTAAGAACAATCAAACCACAACGCGAGGATTTATAGTGGTTCGGTAACGAAGCACCTCTTCGCCCTACTCCACTCCTCGAGCACCTAACTCGAGAGTTTTCTTCACTATGTCAACAAGCTCCCTTATGGCGGAGAAAACCTTACACAACTTTCGCTTATCTTGATTTCCGACACTAAGCTAGATGTCGAGTTCTAATCTTAGCTAGAACCAATCTACCACAACTTCACAACTTCACTACACAACTTGACTTCACGACTTGATCACGACTACACAACTTCTTCACACCTTAGTTTTCTTCACACCACTACTTCACCAAGCCACTACTATAATCACACCTAACTAACACTACTAGGAAAGATCACCAAGATCCAACTATACTTACAACAATTACCAAGATCTAACTACTACACAACTTTACAAGATTTACAAATGATTTACAACAACACATAAAGGTGTAATACTTCTTCACTTGATGATGGGAGTATTCTTCTCTGATATGGATGCAATAAGATTGCAACAACACACAAAGGTGTAATACTTCTTCACTTGATGATAGAAGTATTCTTCTCTTGCACTTGAGGAATTGAGCTTGGATCACTTGGAAACAAAGCTTTATGATTAGATGATCAAAGGATTTTAATGAGATGTGTGGGCTGTTTTAGAATAGAAAGAATGAGTGCAAAAGGTGAGAAAATAGTAGAGCAAAGTCCAGTATTTATAGGACAAACTGGAGGAGCGTCTACCTATAGGCGGCCCCCTTAAATAGGTGGGTGGTCCCCTTAAAATTAAGGGGGACACCCGTGTATTTAATGGGGCCGCCCTAGACTAGGCGCTCCCTAGTTTGTCTTTTGTGTAGGGGGAATTTTCTGGAACTTTTCTAGCCGTTTTAGGTCCGAAAATTTGAAATTCAAAATGTTTATTTTGAATAAAACATTTCTTTTAATTGTAGAAAATGTTTTGTAATGTTTATAAAAATGTTTACAACATTTTATAAAAGTGTGAGGTTGAATAAAAATTTCATTTGATCATAAAATGCATTAAGCATTTATTTATTAATACCTTTAAGTGATATAATTTTCGAAATGAAATTTTACTGCTAATTACTTGTTTACGTTTAATTTTACATTGAACGTTTTTATATTTTGTGATTATCAAAACGTAAAGATGTGAAAAATATTAATAATGTTTTTAGGTATTATTTCTATCAACAATTTGATCAGTTGTATGTCATATAGTAGATCGGATTGTTTAGAATAGTTCTTGATGTTTAGATTAGGAACTATGATCCATTTGACTACTATGTCTTGGATCTTACATTGTATTTTCATCGTGTGTCATATAGAGAATAGGTTATATGGTTTATGTGTTTAGGCCATAAAACATAAGGTTTGTTATGTTGGGCCATAAAACATAACTAGTGTTGTAAATGGCGGTAGATTGGTTCTAGCTAAGATTAGGACTCGGCATCTAGCTTAGTGTCGGGAAATAATGTAAGCGACGAGGTTTATGCGTTTAGGCCTTAAAACACAAGGTTTTTCATGTTGGGCCACAAAACACAACGGGTTTGTTTGTACCCAAAGAAGAACTCGGCATCTAGCTTAGTGTCGAAAAATAATGTAAGCAACGTTATAACTTTTCTCCACAGTAAAAGGAGCTTGTTGATTAGTGAAGTAACTCTCGAGTTGGATACTCGGGGAGTGGAGTAGGGTGAGTAGGAGCTTCGTGACCGAACCACTATAAATCACCATGTCCGATTTGTATTTTCTTTTACCTTTCGCTTTACTTATTTCTTTACATTTATTGCTTTACTTTTACATTTCTATTGTGCTCATGATTGTGTGGATTGTTGTGTATATCATGTTAGTTATTATTCTGTAATACTTTGTATTGTGGTTGTGCTTGTATTGTTAGATATGCGCTAGTTATTGTAAATCTATTATCGAAACTTCTCATATTGCGTCTAACTTGATTGGTGATTTGATACGAAAGTTATAATGTTTTTAAACGGATACGTATTCACCCCTTTCTAAGTATTCCACATATAGGGTACTTTATTTGTTTCTTATTAACTTATTATAAAACTAATCCTAATTGCAAAAGGGGGGAAATGAGCGCATTTTCTACTCAAGAAATTTCAAGTCATTTTATTGTCTATTTTACTTATGTTTTTCTTTGACTTTCCTATTTCCCATTTAACAATTCCCATAACCTCTTCACTTTTTCTTTTCTGTCTCATCTCTTGCCGATCAATCAGATATTTTGATTCAATTGACTTTATTTTAATTTCGTACACATTTGTTTAAATTCGAGATTTTGGTGTCAAAACCCACATAAGATAACATGTGTTAGTTTTGTTTAAACACTTATGTCTTGCCTGTCGTGATTATGTTTGAAAATCCACATAAGATGACATTTGATACTTAGATAATTATTGAAACTAACATTTTCAATTAGTGGGTTATGGTTGCATCGTTTAATGTTTCTTAAGTTAATTGCTACTCTATGTATTATTTGATTGGTGGTTAATATATAGAATAGGTATTGTTGTATATGTTTTTGATATTGAAATTGAGGTTAATATTGATAATTGATCTGGCTTATTCGGGATTCTCGAATTGATATTTACGTAGTTTAAGTGAAACTCTTTTTGCACAGGTGTAAACAAAATATGTATGTAATAAAGTACTAAAATCAAGAAATTTGTTACTCATGTAGGTATGGAAGATAGTTCAGAAGATAACCATGAACAAAAGAAACCTAAAAGTAAAGTCGATTGGAAAAGCATAAGCGTAGTCAAAACATTTTTGGAGGCATTCATTCATGCAATTGCTCTTGACGGTCAGGAAGGTGTTAGCTTAAAGGTATTCTCATGGAAGAAAGTGGCGAAAGTGCTTAAAGATACCATAACTTTGAAGCAAATGATAAACCATTTTGATTATATGAAGCTCATGTACGGAGCATGGTTGTCTCTTAAAAACAGGATTGGTAACATTTATGACGAATCAACTAACACGTTTAACTTAACAAATAAAGAATGTGAGTTAGAAATCCTGGTTAGTTATTTACTTCTTAATATTTTTACTAGTTTAAAATTTTTTCATCTAATTATTGATTATCATGTTTCTTATATGCAGAAAATAAGAATGTAAAACCGTTAAAAATCACAACCTTAAATTTTTCAAAACTTTGTGCAGAACTTTTTGATGGTACTATGGCCACATGCATTAAAACTTATGAAACAAGGTCAAATGAGAATGTTCGTGTTGTTGAACCACTTGTGGTCGAAGACTTGGATGATACTAAATTCCCGAATACCAGTTCTTTAAAAGCTACTTCCAAATCCCCTTCAAAAGTTCCTTGTTGCGTTTAAAACAAAAGAAAGTGTAGACAATCGATGGATGGAGCTGAAGAAGAAATCTTGGGTGTTTTAAAAGTAATACCTGGAAGATTATTGCAAATCTCAACACTACCTCCAATAAAAACCTGAAACACCCACTCTTGAAGATTGTCAAAATAAGTTGAAACTTCCTGTGTTAGTTGGGTAAAAATGATTAGACGTAGCAAATGGTTCATTTAGCAATTTCATTATTTCGTTCCTAAGTATTGTTCCCACTTAGTTAGTGAACAATAACTACAAAGTTATTATTAACTAACTCATGGCATGTAAGTAAAGTAAACTTAATTGTTGTTTTGAAAATATTTATGTACGTAAATGTAAATAGCAAGTAAAAGACACAAAATTAACTTTTCAACGTTTAACTCTTTTTATTAAGAATTATACCCCATTGTATGCGGAACTACAATGGGGATTGAATGACAATGTGTGTGTGTGATCTCCTCACTAATAACTTTGCATAAACCTAAAGTGTTATGCAAAGTTAACTACTATGCTAACCAATTGAGCTTGATCAGGGACTTAGTAGATTTAGAGGAGTAGATGTGTGTTTGTGAAAGATACGACTTTCAATGCACAAACTTAACATCTACTCCTTTACAAGAGTTCTATTTATACTACTTAGGTAGGGTTACACCTCTTGGGTGTTGAGCACTTATCTTAGATGTAATAGGTTAGTACATGTGTATTGATTTGTCCCTATTACAATATCTATTCTAAGTATGGGACAAATGCTCTTTCCAAGTTCAATTCTTGACACTAAACTTGTCTTATACCCTTTTCAGGATAAGTTGACTTCTGAAGATAAGAGCTTAAGTGTTTATCAGTGTGAGTGAGTACTTACAGCACTGAATTGGCCTAACAATCTCCCCCTATTTAGATATAAATATAGCCCAAGTGTTTATCAGTGTGAGTGAGTACTTACAGCTTTTTCTCACACTGATTTCTGTAAAGCTATCTAGGATACTAAGTTTTTAACACAAAAAGTACTTCATTGAACGGTTACAAGGTCCTATTATCTATTACAAAAGATAAAAAAAAGATTACATAAGTACTCAGTCCATTTTGTATCCAAGAGCTTCCAGCTTAACTTTCTTTGACTTGAGCTTTTCTTGGTCAGGATGTTCAACAATGAGTTTCCTCAGTTTCATGTTGAACCTTGCATTCTTAGTAGACTTGACCATTGATGCAGCTACTAGATATGACACAAGAGCTTCCATCCCCACTTTGTCGATGTCACTTTATCTTTGAAATGCTTGATTACCAAATTCGTCAGTGAAGAAAATTCCTTACTCAGGTTCTTCAATGACCATGTTATTTACGAATGGGACATTTTCAGGGAGAGCTCGATTGCATTCCAATCCAGGGATTCTTGTTTCAGGCTCAAGTTCCATGTGTTTTTGTTTTCTTCCTAAGACTTGTGATGGGGTTTGTTCTGGAGCAGGAAGAGCAGACTGAATTCCAAGTTCCCTAAGAATTTGCATTAACCTTTCATACCTTTGACTTAGAGAGTTCATCAAGTCTTTTACCACTGTATTTTTCTTCTTTGGAATGATTTCCCTCAGCTCATCCAATTCAGATATTCCAAATACTCCAAAGAGAAAAGGTTTATGAACATCAAAGTTTCTACCATCAGTGCATTTGTAGACCGTGATAACCACTGGCTTGGGTTTTAGATGGATCTTGAAATCAGTGATAGGTTCTGGTTTTAGTCTGCTGCCGACAGCCCACATATAGCTATCATACTTGTGCTTTCTAAGCTCAAGAGATTTTCTAACCTTCTCGGTATGTTGTTTTTTGAGGACCTCATGTTCAACAGCTTAAACTTTCTTAAACAATTCACCAACTTTGGTAGTGATTGCCTCTTTTGGATGAATACCAAGCTTCTTTGCTTCCTCACGAATAACCTTGATTACCTTATGCTTGCTTATAGCATTTAGTCTGGCTTCTTCCTCAGCTTTCTTGATTTGTTCTTCTTTATCCTAGTAGTCTTGAATTTCTTGTTCAGTGAGGTAGACTGTTCTCCCATTAAATATGAATTCAACTCTAACCGGTTCATTAGGGTCAGGATGAACAATAGATGGGGCTTTAACCAGTTTCTTTGAGGGATCATCATCAGACTAAGTTGCAATCCCTTTTCCTTTATCAATCTTTAAAGTTGCCTGAGAGCTTTTAGGATGAATGATGATTGAGGTGATTGGTTGAGCTTGAGTTGGTGGGATTACGGATAGGTCACATTAATCTTGAATCAATCATATCGAACATGTATGCATAGAGAGAATAGTAGAGAAGGACAAGTATTTGAAATTTAAATGATATAAAAGGGAAGGAAAATGGAAGAGTTTGTTATAAGTGCATCACCCTCTAATGAAGATTAGAGGGGTATTTATAGTTAATGGAAGGAGGCCTCCCTTCCTTATTTTCCTAACTTGTCACATCTAGTCCCTAGACTTTGGTAATTATGCTATTTCATTCTTTTAGCATAATATACTTTATTTCAAACTATTTTGACATTATCAAAAGAAACACTAATTACTTAAATAATACAAAATCACTTAATCGACACTTTTAATGATCCTAACAATCTCCCCCTAAGGGTTGATTATTCAGGGCGTTCTCTTCTTGATCCAAGTGGTCTTCCATTCACGTACATCTCCTATCTTCTCATCTGCCTTCGATGCTTCAATCTTTCTTCAATCTCTTCTTCAAACAACTTCAAGTATTCTGTTTCATCTTTGGTGAGATCTTTTTGTATGTATCCATACTTGACATGATTATTATAACTCTTCAGACCTTCTAACACTCTATTTAACGTTTTATCACAAAACTTATAGATCTCTGAATGTCTCATCATCCGTTTCTCTTTCTTGTTATTCTTGTAAATAATTCCATGCACAGGCTCATAGATGATAGAGAATATTTCATGATCTTCAATTCCTGGGAAAGTCATTGTTGGTGCAGTGAGATTAACCTTCTGTTGATAGCTTTCAATTCCAAGTTGGAAGTCATGCACTCTTTCCCATATCACTGAACTTCTAATGAAGACTGATAAAGACCATAGCAATCCTGTATCTGCATAATCAGGTACCTTGCCATTCATAATCAACAAGTATATGTCCTCAATATCGTTCTTGTTAAGATTCTTGTAATCAGGCTCAGTAATTGATACAATGCAATCATTAGCTCTCCTTGCAACAATCTCTGTGATAAACTTGTGTTCATGACCCAATTCCTAATATGTCTTGATGACTTGAACGATTTTTGAGTTTGAATAAATCTCTTCCTTTGGTTTTCCAGGCTCTTTCTGTTTCCTTATGTAGAAGATCTTCGCATGAGGATTCTTCCAATGTTCAACACCATATCGAGCATAAGGATTGAATTTCTTTACACACTTATTCACCCATCTGGAAGTTCATTCTTCAATATCATCATCGTTGAAGATTATTGCTGGAAACTTGTGAAGTGACAAGACTATCTTCTCAGGTCCAGAATTTCCTTTCTTCAAATACAAAAGGTCTTGATTAATCAGAGATAATGCTGGAGCTTCAGGATCTTGTTGACAACTATGAACTAATGGTGTGGTCTTTCATGGATGTGAAGAGACAAGAATTTCTTTTCTACTTTCCCAGACAGTGTCACTCTTTAAGAAATTATTCATCTGATCAATGTGATACTGATGCTCATCTCCTGAAGTACATCTCTGTCTCAACATCTCATCAGCCATCTTTCTCAGCTTAGCTTCATCAATAGTCAGCGATACTTCTTCCATAATTTCTTGTGATACCTGCTTCGATGGTATTTCATCATCATCTGAAGCATAAGAGTCAGTCTAAAAATCAAAATCATCATTTTGCTCTTGATTTCCTGAAGTTGATGGAGCTTGTTCCTCTTGAAATACTTGTCCAGATGATGACTCTCCAGACACATAAGCTTCATACTCTGATGTATTCTGCCCCTTTGCACTATTTTCCCCCTCAGGATGAGCATCATCATGAGGATCGTCCTGATCTCTTAGGCGAACGGCAGGAGTTCTACATGCCGTTTGTGGTACCGTATTTCTTTCAAACTTCATCTGGAGAGCCAACCATATTGCTATGTCTTGTTGTTGCAATTGAGGATCAACTTTCATAGCAAGGTACAGTTGATATTGTTGTTCTGCAACAGAAGATGTTTGTGATTGAGCCAGATGAACATGAAGAATATGTCCAGATATATAACTTCATACGGATGCATCAACTTGAGAAGGAATGACATTGGCAATTGCATTCTCAATTTGTGTCGAGATTTGAGCCTGAATATTTCTACGTTCCTGCAGAATAGCTTTAGCAATCAATCTTTCCGTCTCTTCTTTAGCCTTTTGCCTCTCCAGAATCAACCCTTCCGCAACATACACTGGAACTTGATTCCGAACTTGTTCAGGAACTTGCTTCACAACTTGCTCCTTAATGTGTTTATCAACCATAGCAGGTAATGTCTCAACCATTACATCATGAAGATTATCAGCAAGTGTGTTGAATGACTTTCTTGGCATGAACCTCACCCGTAGATGTGCAAACAAGTAACCATACCTTGTAACTCGTGAAAGAAGCTCTTGTAGCGTTTGAAGCGAGTAGGTTTTGTCTTGAATAATGATAGAAGTCGATTCGTTTTAGCTAACTTTTTGTGAGGTAAAATTGATAATGATGTAGTATGAGAAGTATCCGTCAATTCCTGAAGTTTCTCGGTATCTGAAGATACAAGATTAGTATGAATCCTAGGAGATCTAATTGGTGTGGAGATTGGTGAATTCCTAGTCTCCTCTACAAGTTTCCCTTTCTCCCTTCTCTTTAACTTATATACCTCATCAGTTATTTCTTCATCGTCATCATTTACATTTACTGGTATAACAACATTAGTAATCTCTACCTCCTTATCTTTAGTAATCTCCACCTCTGGACTTTCCTTATTACTCCTGGGCTCTATCCTAGTGCCGAGAATATTTGGTTCATCATTCCTAAGGATTGAACTATCATCAACAATATTCTCTTGTCCATCCACCATCTTTTTAATCTCTCCAGATGCCAAGTGCTCATCAACCAGTGCCACATTTCTCTTGCATCATGCTCTTCACGACTTTTATGCTCAGCAAGACTAACTTGTAATGTATCTTGTAAAATCATCTCATCTGCTTTGTCCACAGTTGGCACTAGAGCTGGTGGTGTAAGACGTGTGGATCTCCTTTCAGGAATACCAAGACGAATCATGATTGATCGTCTTGGAGCACTTGACTCTGCAACTTCCTTATCAGGGTTAGGTGACCTAGGGGCTCTAGGTGTCCTATACGTTCCTTGGGTAGACTCAGTCGGCTGTGACTGAGTCAGAGGAACATATATCCCAAACACATCCGCATACATCTGATAATGCTCTGTTTGCTTCATTTCATCAGTGATCATCCAAGCTGGTATCTACATTCCAACTTTATTTTTGTGTCTTCCTGAGTTAAAAATATTCTTCATGATATCATCATTTTGCAAGTTGTGATACATGTCTCGAGGACGTCTTGAGATTTCAGAAAAGATAGTCATATAATGAATGACGATGATCTTTGTAAATCTTGGATATGGAATTGAAGATGTTGGATGATGAAGCGAATAGTCGAGTCCTTCCCATAGTAACTTCGTATAATCCACATAAATGTTATTGACAAAGCAATACAACATTTGCATTATCTGCAACGACGGTTGGTCCCATCCAGTGACACGTGTTGTTAAGCATTTGGAGAATATTTTGCATAACGTTTGCCATGGCTGCAGAAGACCAGTAGTCTTGAAATTCGATTGTGTCTTTAACTCCATTGTAAATCCCAATACTTGCTTGTAGAATGGAACCATGTCAGAAAATGATGGTGGTGGCACGAATGAATTATGATTGTTTGCAGTTGCTTGTGGAAGATGAAAGATTTGTCTGAAGTCATCCAGTGTAAGAGTGAGTTCTTTCTTGTCCAGCATAAACCTGAGCCGATACTTTGATCCGTCTTCCTTTAAAGTATGCCAGAACTGTGCCATATAAATCTATGGAACGGATGAAGAAGCTGCAATGCTGAATCGTAATGGATGATTCTTGATGATATTCGTCAGAATTTTGCTTTCTGACGGACATTGCACATGATCGAGATCAACTTTCTTGTTAGCATCCATAAGATCATATCTCTTGTTCGGAGGGCACAGTTCATCTGGATGAACATCAGCTGCATGTTGTTGTTGTGCCATGATGATTACTGAATGAATACAATTGAGATGTTAGATAACAAACAATTCATTTGACATTTTTGTCTTTTTCCACTCTGTCTGTTTTATATGTTCTGACAATTCTTTTTGAACATATTTTTGATCAGATTCTTTCCCATGTGCTCATTCTTGCTTTTTCTAGCACATGCCATACGCTTTATTCTTTTGATTTACCAATTTTTGTGTGTTCTGGCAATTTATTTTTGAACACACTTTTGATTTTCTTTTTTGCGTATGGATTTAGCTCTCTCTTTCTATTTTTAGAATATCCTCACCAGAAATTCTTTATGACATGATACTCTTTCAAGAATGATGAAAATTTCTCTTTTTATTTAAATCAAGACTCTTTTATGAAAAATTAAAGAGAAATCATTCAACTTCTTAAAATTGTTTTGTGAAAGAGTATCATTTTGACATAATAACAGATTTTGAGAACTTTTTCCTGAAACGTTTGACAAAAACTTTCTTTATAAGGATAACATAGAAGCATGTAATCACAAACCTACAACTGAATGGACACTAAGTCACTCACTCCTTATTCCGTTCATTGTAGAAAACGGCTGAAGCCGAACATGACTTAGTTCACTTAAACAATTACGAATAGATATTTCTGACTCAAAGCTTAGAATTCATAAAAACTTGATTTCTTTGCCAAAATTATTTAACGTTTTCATCACACATGAGAAACTGATCTTTTTGTACCACAGTCATTCAAACATTAAATATTAATCATCAAAGTTATTTCTTTCTGAACACACCTTCACATATACACAAATTAAATTTTCACTGAATTTTGACTTTTGATCATTAAAGAGTTTGACCTTTTGACTCTTCCGAGTTTGATAGCTTGACCCTTCCGAGTTTCTCAAACAAGATATACACTTATTCTTTTTACTTTATAAAAAGCTAAACTCGATTTTTATGTTCATTTTTCCATTTTTCATACTCCAGTCAATCAAACAGAATATTTTGTCAAACTCAATAAACACCATACATTTCTGAGTTTCAATTTCAGTTACTAATTAACGATCCCTAAGCTATTTATCACTTATTTACATATACCCATTGCTTATTATCGTCCTTGATTACAATTATTTTCACAAACTCTATAAAAACATAACAAACACAAACTCAGTAAACATCAATATTACTGAGTTTAAACTCGATAGTGCAAAACAATCAATTATCAATCTGATTATTCTCACCCACTTACGTTTGAGAAAGAAAAGTAATCGAAATCGTTGTAATGAACTCAAAAAGATTGGAATAAATTTCTTCTCAAACTCGGTAAATGGATTCGGTAATAGAAAAAATGAAATGAAAAATTTTCCTCCTTTTATAGCCTCCGAAAAAGATTTTGAAAATTGACACATTTAGCCCTTGTGATTATCATTTTCGATTTTTTTTCAATTTTTCACAAACTCCCGCTTGAATAATGAATTTTTGTCAAAAACTCTCCCTTGAAATGAAATCATGTAAAGAACTTAGTCCGAAAATGAAAATGCTTAAATAAAAACTCCCCCGTAAAACTATAACATTTTCCAAATGTAGTATTTGTGAGAGATCATTGTTTTTATTCTATTCCAAAAAGATGTATGTGAATGGAAAATTTTAAGAACTCCTTAGATCATGATTCTGTATTTTCAATTTGAAAACTTTTTATAAAAACTTGGAATCATGAAACTAAGCATGTGATCGTTTTAAATTATTTTTTTATTTTTTTATTTTTAATATGAAAAATATGTCAAATGTTTTTGGAATTTTGAAAATTTTCAATTTTTTTCTTTTGTTTTTGAAAATATTTATTTACATGTTTTGGATGTATGAGCTTTTCAAAAAGATAACCTTGTCAGGCTTTCCAACTGTGTTGGAGTCATACATCTCATACCAATTCGATGAACTAAATACTCAAAGCGTTCTTTTGGAAGCGCCTTAGTAAATAGATTCGCAAGTTGGTATTCTGTCCCGACAAAGTAAATTTCCACAATACCCTTCTCAACATGTTCTTTAATAAAATGATACCGGATGTCAATGTGCTTCATCTTAGAATGTTGGACCGGATTGCATGAAATAGCAATGGCACTCTTGGAGTCACAATACATCGGAATCCGATTGTACTTATATCCATAGTCAAGCAGTTAAGTACGCATCCAAATAACTTGTGCACATCATGCAGACAAGGAAACATATTCAGCTTCAGTAGTTGACATCGCAGTACAATCTTGTTTCTTTAAACTCCAACACACAAGCTTTCTACCTAGAAATTGCAATCTTCTTGATGTACTCTTACAATCATCTTTCCATCCTGTATGGTCCGCATCTAAATAGGCAATTAGTTCAAATCCAAAATCCTTTGGATACCATAGGCCCATGTTATAGGACTGTCTCAGGTACCGAAAGATCCGTTTAACCTCTTTGAGTTGTTTGACCGTAGGACGTGCTTGGTATCGAGCACATACAAAAGTAGCAAAAGCATTGTCTGGTAGACTGGCTGTAGGTACATAAGCCCTCCTATCATACGACGAAGTCATTTGATCAGTAGGAGTGCCTTGTAAATCAGCATCCAGCCTCTCAGTTGCCATAGGTGTACTCATAGAAACACATTCATCTAAACCATGTTTCTTTAGCAACTCTATTGCATATTGTGACTGACTTATGAATATGCCACGGGGAGATTGATGAACTTGAAGTCCAAGAAAGAACTTTAGTTCACCCATCATTGACATTTCAAAATTATTTTTCATTAAATTTGAAAAATGTTTTGAAAAATCTGGATTTGTTGAACCAAAAATGATGTCATCAACATATACTTGTACTAGTAATATGTCTTCCCCATGATGTCGTGTAAACAAAGTTGGGTCAATTATACCTTTAGTGAACCCATGTTCAATTAGGAAAGAAGACAATTTGTCATACCATGCACGATGTGCTTGCTTAAGACCGTATAGAGCTTTTTTCAACCTATAGACGTGATCTGGAAATTCTGGATCAATAAACCCTTTAGGTTGGCTGACATAGACTTCTTCTTTCAAAGGACCATTGAGAAAAGCCGTTTTTACATCCATTTGAAAGATAGTGATATTCTTATGAGCAACATAAGCAATAAACATCCGAACAGTCTCAAGACGAGCAACAGGAGCAAATGACTCTGTTAGCCTCAATTTATTGAGTCGAACAAGGAAACTCGGTCACTCAACGATGGAGCTTCGGTCTTTAATTAGTTAATGTTGTAATATAATATTATCGGGAATCGGGCTCGATAGTTTTCCTTCTGGGTCGTGGAACGAGTTTCCCAATCTGAAGTCTCTCAATTGATTCAACTCATCTTGAATAGACTCAATCCAACTATGATTTGTCATAGCTTCTTTGATATTCTTTGGTTCAATTGTACTGACGGTTAAAGTATACATGCATACCTCAGAACCTGTGTGTAACCGTTGGCGAGTCATGATAGGTTTGGATGGATCACCAATAACTTGGTCTAGAGGATGATCTTTTGTCCAAATGTGAGTAGAGGGTTGTACATGGTGGAAATTCTACACATTTGATAGTTCTAGAGCTGTGGTAGATGACTTAAGTTCCTTGTGACTTTGAGATTAATTGACCACATTGTGCATTACCAATCAAAAATCAACAGTGCTTCTTGATAAATTCAATCAACCCCTCGTCAAAAAAAAAAGAGATTGGAGAAAGTTTGTTCGTCAGATGGATGACAACATAGGAGCCTCATGCTGTCAACAATGATTGAAGATGTGCAAGGTGAGTCTTCATGAACTTGAGTCGGTTTTGCAGCGGAATAGATGGGTGTATCAGAAGACTCCTGCTCAAAATATTCTTTAAACATTGGACCGAACAAATTATCCAAATCTTCTTTGGATGGAGTATTCATTGTCTGCTGATGAATTATGATTGTTAAATCGTTGAAGTTCGGGTTCTAAACAGTCATGTTCAGAAGCCATAGCAGTGAGCTCTGTCAAACTGACCATGTAATGCCTCCAATATCATTTTGGAGGTCGGTTATAAATTCGAAGCCTGTTGATGTTTCTGAATAACCAATAAACACACCAATGTCTGCTTTTGGTTTCATTTTTCCAAGATCACCTCGGTCATTCGTTGGATAACATAATAAACCAAACACATGAAAATATGCAATATTCGGTTTTCGACCGCGTAATAGCTCATAAGTGTTTTGTTGTATCATGTATGGATAATTGACCAATTTTGAGTAAAACAAGCTGTAGCCACTGCTTTCAGCCACCCAAAGAAATTCAGTAACCTAGAAAAGATAAGCCATGGTGCGAGCAGCTCAACAAGAGTACGATACGTCTTTCAACTAAAAATTCCATTTTGCCCTGTGGTGTGCGAGCAATAAAAAATTGTTGCATGATGCCTAACTTTTCATAATGAGCTTTAAGAGTCGTGTTTTTGAATTCAGTACCATTGTCAGTACGAATCTTACAAACTTTGGCTTTGTAATTCAATTGAGCTTGAGCAATGAATTTCTTGATGATCTCTGGAGTTTTATCTTTTGAGCCAAGAAAATAAACCCATGTATATCTAGAATAATCATCTACTATTACAAGTATATACTTCTTTCCATTGATCGAAGCTATACTCTATTGGACCGCAAAATCCTTATGAATACTCCCTATTTGGAATGATCACTTGAAACCAATTTAGGTGAATGAGAAGCTTTCTTGCTTTTTCCCCTTTCACAAGCAGAACAAAGGTGATCTTTTCCATATTTGAACTTTGGTAGACCGTCAACCAAGTCAAGTCTGGTAAGATCGTTTATGGTACCAAAATTAAGATGTGACAGTCTTCAGTGCCATAACCATGACTTTGTTGAAGTATCTTTGGACATGAGACAAACGGGTGAAGAAGCAGCCATGTCAGAAAAGGAGATAGTATACAAATTAGAATCGTGTCCTCCTGTGAGCAAATCATCTCCTTCCATATTTCGTACGTAACATGTATTGGAACGAAAAGCCACTTCTAAATCTCCATCACAAAATTGTCCAATGCTAAAGAGGTTATATCCAAGCCCTTCAACATAATATACATGACAAATAGTAATATTGCCATGTATATAATCGCCATAGCCTGTGATTGCTGTAAAATTATCATTTCCAAAGTGAACGGTGCCCATAAATTTCTCTATGAAATTTCTCAATAGTGACTGGTCACCCATCATATGCTTTGAACAACCACTGTCAACAACCCACAGAATGATCTGAACTACCCGCAACACAAGAAGAGACAACACACGGAGATTGGGGCAATTTGACTAACCCGATTTCGTAATTGAAACCGATGGTTTCTCAGATGAACAAGTTTATGCACGTTGGTTTTACGCTGACAGTGTCCAAATAACATTTGGATTTGTGATTCAAACCACTTATTTGCCAAATGCCTCTATGTTTGAATCTTGTTGTTTTATGACGCACATGTTTAAAAACGATTTATCTCCTCAAAATTCTCTTTGCTTTATGCTAGACGCACTAGAAACATTATCCTTCGCTTTTTGAGGGCACTTTTTACATCAATCTTAGATTTGAAAACTACTCAAAGTAGTATCTCGAGTCCTTAGATTTTGTCTTTTCCCGCAAAAACCTAGTCTTAGGAGCTACAAAGTAGTTTTTCTAAAGAATTTTGGGTGTCTAGAATTAGGGGAAAAGTTCTACGAAACATTCAAACCGCACATTCAACTTATGCTTTTGGCAACATATTTATCATGACAAGGAATAAGCAAATTTTGCATACAAGAAAACACATAACAAAGTTTTCTCGCTTTAGAAGCATTGTGCAACATCAACAGCAATTACATTTGCCTTGTTGCAATAACATCTGCAATGTATTATCTGTTTTGCTTATTTTTTCCTAACATAAACTGGCTAATTCTTTCTACTTTCTTAGAGTAACTAGACACTGTACCAACATGTGACGCTTTACTCATGGTCTTCTAACTCCGTAGATGTGACATTCATTCCCTGTAAAGATAAAAGCCCTCCTTAGTCATGTTTATTTATGATCCTAGTGTTGTTACAACTTTGTACATTCCTGTCTAATGAACATTTGTGTTTTGATATCCCAAGTTTGTTTTGTAGTGAAGTTTGTAAATTGACTGGTTATGACACAACATGGTTGTCTTTTCTGTTTTGGGAACATTCGTTTTCTTTTGAAAAGCGTGTAATGTTTAGTGGTGTGCACAAAAAGAGATTAGATAACCATTTGTTTTGTCACTTAGTATTTATAAGACTTAACCTTTTTTTTTTTTTTTTTTGTTTTTTTTTTTTTTTTTTTTTTTTTTTTTTTTTTTTTTTTTTTTTTTTCAGTTTTTTTTTTTTTTTTTTTTGTTTTTTTTTTTTTTTTTTTTTTTTTTTTTTTTTTTTGTTGGGGGGGGGGTGGGGTTGGTTGGGTTGTTTTTTTTTTTTTGGTGGGGGTCAGTTATATGATATGGCATACATTTATCTCTAATGTTTTACACACACACACACAACGATCTATCTTTGTGGTTGGGGGTTGTATTTGGGGTAGGTGGGTTTGTTGGGGATGATTGGGTGGGGTTATTTGGAGTGGAGAGTTAGTAGGTTTATCAAATGATGATGTTGGGGTGATAGTATCGCTGTGTCTCAGAACACATGAAATTGTTGGAAGAAAGGGAAGGGGGTATGGGTGTCCAGTGGGTTGTTGGTTTGATAGCCGTATAGCGTGGAATATGTACATTTGGGCATGTTCTCGTTCTTTATCAAGATTGCATTGTAAAAAGATCAAAAGACAGGTCCATCCTTAAGTTTTCTCCCATTTTTGAAAGCCTAGAGTAATCAAAGGGATGTGTGGTGTTATTCTTCAAAGTTGAATCCCATTCGTGTTTTTCTTTTTCATGTTGGAATTTTAATTGAAAATCAACACTTTGCTGGTTTCGACATCTTATGAACATCTTTTTAAAAGATTTTTTATTCTTGCCTCAATCCCTCTTGAATCTCAAAAGAATGTTTTTTCTTGACTTTTTCAAGTTCAGCATTTAAGAAATCTGATCTACACAAGCATGATAATCAACACACACAAGCTCAAACATCAAGTTTGTGGTGATTGCTCCAAAAGTGGACTTATTAACAAATCTAATTTTGCTTCTCTAGTCATTAAGCTCACTTATGTCGACACAATAACTCTTTCATTTCTTTTATAGCGCTTTGAAATGAGATTCTGACAATATCAATCTCTGCACACAATGGGAGGGCGCGCCCATCAATCAGCTTAAGCGAGAGTGGTTTAAACTTGTCTCTTGACAAAAATCATTGATTATATTTCTCTCCCCGGTGATGTGTAAAAAATGCTTGCTCTTTTTACAGTTCTGTTGTATTAGCAAAGACAGCTTTTTAAAACAACTTTTATCTTGTCAATTTTTGATCAAAGGTGACTCACGTTGCATATTTTTGGATACCTAAAGAATCTTAACCGAGGGAATAAAAGAAGATGGGGAAAAATTTTTACTCAACCAGAAAGCTCTTTTTTGAGGAACCAAAATCTATTATAAAGCGCAGTTTTATTTTTTTTAGTTATTTGTTCCCAACAACTTTGTTTAGTTTGCAAGACAATTGGATCCTTCATTGTTTTGTCATTTTTTGTTGACTTTGAAAGCATCCTTAATAGTGTCCTCAGAAGCTCAACTTTAAGGGAATTTCTAAATTACCTAAACTAATGAAACATATAACTTTAGACACTTTTGAAATTGATTTGCTCGAGTGTATAAGGATTCGGATACCCCAAAACCATTGTTTTAAATGTTGGTCCATACCATAGACAATGGTTTTGGTCTAAGTATAAACATTCCTTGTAAAGAATTGCAAAGTTTCAAAATCAGATCAACATTATTTTTCAGTTTGGCCTCAAGATCTAGAATAGTATCATGATAAGTATCCTCTTTTTCACTCATTTGCCTTTTTAAACTTGAATGAGTCTTTTGTAATTCCTCATTTTTCCGTTTGTAATTTTTGACATCTAAATCTAATTTATCTCGTTGTTTTTCGAGATCTCAAATGATATCTCGATCACGAAGAATTAATTAAAGACGGAGCTTGTTTATAAACATTTTGCCCGATCATCAGCTTTTAAGAAATTCTTGAGAATAATTATTACCTTGTTTATGTTTTCCAAAAATCTGAACTCCGTTCCTTATACATCTCAATCTGACTATCAAATGCGTTTTTTGTGTTTGGACCTTGTGAGCAAATATTTTGGTTTGTTTTTTTGTTGCTTTTCACTTCCTGATATGCATTCAGCAAATTTTCTACTGCACAAAGATCAAGAACCTTTGTAGTCTTTTCAACACTGCCAACTATTAACATTTATCCCTTGAATGAAATCAAATTTAATATCGCTATTAATTTGATCCATCACCAATGGTACAGTTAATAATTTTATATAGTTGGATACATTTGGTTCATTATTCTATGATGGATGAAGATTTTACTCACTTATAAATGCAGACTCGTCGCTTGGCCATCCACAAGAAGTATGTCTGCTGATTGAATTATGGCCATTACTCATCATCATAAGCAACCATCTTCAAAATTGTTGTGAACATCATCCTGCTAGTACTCATCATCATAAGCAACCACAGATGTAGGATGTGTCATATAATAAGATGATGTTTGTCTGAAGATGAACCCGTTGTGGGCGACTAAAGCCAAAGGGTCCTGAGACTTTCCAACTTCTTGCTCTTGAAGCAATTAACCCAGTTTCTAAATTGCTGAAGATAATAACAAAAGAATCACAAACGAATCCAATGTCAATCGTTTAGCAAGACGAACTTGAGTCACATATTTCAACCATTCTGGTTGCAAACTATTCAGAAACTTTGTGTTAATTATAACAGTTGGAAAGTTCATGTTATTTCGTTCCAAATCATTCATTAGCTGAGCAAAATGATTGTAGACAGAAACAAGTGCTTCCCCTGGTTCAGCAACAAATTGATCAAATTCATTTGTAAAACGCATTTCTCTGTCAAACTTTTGTTTTGTATAGTTCCCCTCATTCAAGCATTCAACTCGTTTCCACATATCCTTGGCCAAAGTACAAGCATCCACAGAATTGTAAATCTCATTAGGAATAGAAAGTAGAATCATATTCATGACCTCCATTTCAGCATCATGTAGCAATAAGTCATCACCTTCAATATCCTCTACATTTTTCAATCACGGTATTGTCGAGCCTTTAGGAACGAAATTCTTAAACTCATAAGGGCCTTCATCAAGTTCTTTGAGGAGCCACTTGCGATTGTCTCTCTTTCGGTTTAGATATCTTCGGAATCTACTTGCCCATGTATAAAACTAACCCCCCCGTTCAAGCATAGGGGAGGCCTATTCTCAGAACCGGCATCAGCAAGGGATTGTTGGATGTTTTTGGATGTCGACATGTTTTAAGATTCAAAGATTGGATCTTTGTAGACGAAAATGAGTGATATTTGTAAGAATATAACCAAACTCGGTAACAGTTGTCAAATTCAGACAACACTGTTCTCGGATAATCAAGTAGTCTAAAACTCGATACACTTCTTGAACAGTACACAAACTCGGTAATTTACAAACTTATTAAACTCAGAAATTCAAACTCGATAAACCTAAAACTCGATTTAGCTACAAACTCAGTAGGTCCAAATTTTGCAAAATTCAACAATTATGGATTATTATTAACCACAAATTCGATGAAACCCGAAATTATGATGAACTAGATAAATCCCAAATCCTTAACAGTTCAAATTCGCTAAAAAACAAAATTTTGACGTTCCGAATTTGTTTAAAATTTGAGAAATTTTGTTTTTCCAACACAGCAATTCAGATAATAAAAAAACCGTGGAAATAATGGTATGTTATGACTTTGAAAGCTTATTTCCGATATAAAACATAGCAAAACCTTATTCACAGCATCGAATAAAACTAAAAATGTGAAAATCATAAAACTCGATAAAATCGAGTTTGAAACTAAGCTCCTAATATACGATTTTCAATAGAACTGAAAGATCATATATATTTATTACAAAATATTTCTTATCGAAATTACACAATTATTACTACTGAATCTGCTAAAAAACAAGAATAACACTTTCGAGAATGCTAAACTTCTTTCCGAGAACACGAATATCACTTCCGAGAACTGCTAAACAGATAAACTACATTCGATACCAAAATACTCAAATTTACTGCAAAATCGATCTTGAAAGCTTCAAAATCTTTCAACCGAATTCCTGAACATCTTTTGTAAACCTTCTCAGGTAGTGAAAAAAACACACAATAAACACTCCTAACTTCTCTATTGGTGATTGATTAACGTAACTTGATAGGTCACATTAATCTTGAATCAATTATATCGAACATGTATGCATAGAGAGAATAGTAGAGAGAGGACAAGTATTTGAAATTCAAATGATATAAAAGGGAAGGAAAATGAAAGAGTTTGTTACAAGTACATCACCCTCTAATGAAGTTTAGAGGGGTATTTATAGGAAATGGAAGAAGGCTTCCCTTCCTTTATTTTCCTAACTTAACACTTCTAGTCCATAGACTTTGGTAATTATGCTATTTTATTCTTTTTGCCTAATACACCTTATTACAAACTACATTGACATTAATAAAAGAAAGACTAATAATAAATATAACAAAATCACATAATCGACACTTTTAATGATCCTAACACAGTTTTTCTTCGAGATCAACAATATTATCAAGATATCGATCTTCTCGTTCTTTAAAAGCCTCTTTAGCTAACTGAGTTTCATGTTGAATTATTAGCCTTTCATTTTCAACTTTGAAAAAATCATTTTAAATTTTATCTTTTTCTTTAAAATTCTCTCAATGGTGTCCTTATCAGCCTGTAATTCACGTTCTAACTCTTCACATGTTTCTTTATATTTTGAACATTGAATTGTTTTTGACTCAAATGTTTTGACCCAATCCTTACATGTATCAAGCTCCTTTTGTAGCAACATTTTTTGCTTTTTAAGCTCATTGTTTAGTCGTTTTTTATTTTTAGCTTCTCTTTGAACATTATATGCTAGCATTTGAATTTTATGATATTCCTTATGAGCATTTGAATCATGGTCAGACGTGCCAACCTTATCTTCCACATAAGGATCAGCAGATATGATATTTAGTCAATTGAATCATCATTAGATGTTTGAATAATAGTTTTAAACGTTTTCCATCTATGAACTCCCTTGTTCAAGAACCTTGCTGAAGCAATTTACCTCACTAATAGCCTTTGCATCATATGATGGCAGAGTCTTAACATTACCATTAGCTGGTTGAATTTGAGCCATCAACATGACTGCAGTAGTTAACTCTTCCATGTTTCTTTCTTTCCCAAGAAGTGTCAAGCATGAAGATCATTTTCTTGTTGATGAGGTTCTTCCTCCCCGGCTTCATACTTTTATAGCTAACACATTTGTTCCGAAGAATATTTTGCATCACAAACTCTAATGGTTTCTAAAAATCACGGGCATAGAGGCCCATTTTCTTGCAATTAATAAACACTGAACGTTGCCTTTCCCGAAGTTTACTCAGTTCGTAGTACATGCTGAACAATCTGATTGCTGTCATCATTTCCATTTCCTGCGTTAAACGCTTGATTCCTGTTTTGTTTCCATGCATTCTTATTACCATTGCCACCATAGCCTGCATTCTTAGTTTGTATGTCAACTCGACCATCCTGAATCACAGCTTGATTCCTTTTGTTTGATGAAGTACAAAGACGACTATTGGTAGGTGTGGAGAACTTCTGAGTGGATTGGCTTCGAGCTAAAAACATCATAGCAAGTAAAGCTGTCCTTTTTGAAATAATAACCTTGTAACTCCTATTGAGAATCATCTTCATAATCAACAACTGATGAATGATGTGTACATAGTATGATTATGGAGAATAAAAGAATTTGCATGAGATTGTGATGAAGAAGCATTTGATTAAGCAAGAAGGGCTAAT
Source organism: Tanacetum coccineum (assembly GCA_026074375.1). NCBI lineage: Eukaryota > Viridiplantae > Streptophyta > Magnoliopsida > Asterales > Asteraceae > Tanacetum > Tanacetum coccineum. The sequence goes on from BQNB010045004.1 coordinate 39,776, forward strand.
GGATCATGATTCTTGGCAACTTTCTTTGCTTTGGATGCTAGAACATGTGGTTTGAATTGTACTAAAGAATTATACAACACGTCATATGAAACTGTACCGCCAGTTTGATTGTGACGAACCATGGTGACATACTTGCTCCACTCGGGTTGTAAACAATTAAGAAACTTGGTGTTGATTGACACTGGATGTAACCTTTACCATTTTTGTGTTCTGAAAATTTCATTAGTAGTCCTTTGACTATTTGACTTTTGTCAGTTTATTCAGATTATATACCGTGTTGACGGTGATGATTTTTATGAGATATGTGATGAATTGTGGTTTATTGTGTTTAATAATCCCTTTTGGAAGGTATTATTATGTTATGTGTATTCCGGGTGGTTTGACCCGTGAATTTTGAGAAATGCCAAAAAAACAGTTTCGACACGTCCGTTAATGTCCAAATTGAGTTTTGAAGGGTTTAAAGTGAAAATATGTCATGTGAATACTCTAGGTTAATGAAAAAGTATTTTAAAGTGAATAAAAATGCTAATTAACTTTGGGGTAAATTTTACGGTTGAGTTTTACGAGTATTTAAGTGATTTTGACACGAAAAAAAGCCCGAGTCCTCTTTGGATTCTATGGCCGGTCAAGTAAGTCAAAGGGACAAGGAGGCTTTTTTTTAGCAAGCTTGTCCCAAGGTGTGTACACATATATTCCATTTACAAGAAACTTTTGATCATAATTCATTTCATTTACAAAAAAATAAAACACACACAAGTGTGTGTGCTTATGGTTCATCCGCCACCTAACCACCACAAAACCACCATAGTTTTCCAACTTTGATCAAGAACGTGTTATTTTGGTTTGATAAGAGTGTTTGGGTATTCATTTAAACAACGTTTGGGTTGTCCGATTCGTGTCGAAATCTACAAATTTAAAGATTTTCTTGTAAGTTTTCAAATTTAAATTTCATTTATCCTTTTGGGTTTACTTTGATGCATAGATGTTAGTTGTATAAGTTGATCGTTGTGAAAATCAATTTTTGAAAGCAAAACGAATAAAATAAGGGGTGTTTGGTTCGTGTATGATGAAAAGGAAAAAGAGGGTTTTTGTAGTTTTGATGTTGTGGTCATGATGGTTGAATAATATATGATGCTAGAATGCTTATTTTTGATAGTAGCTTGTATAGCTTATTTAGGCTTATTTTTAAGCTATTTCTTGGCTTATTTAGGCTTATATGCCACGAATGGATTCCCAAAATCACTAGGAAAGTGATTTTGATTATTTTTTTGTTTATGGCGTATTTGTGGATTATTTTTAGGCATATGGTAGTAACCAAAACAGCGATACGATAGCTTTAATAGCTTTATTTTCAAGCTTACAGACTATTTTGAGTTTTATGGATTCACGACCCAATAAGATCCTATTTGGAGTTGCGGCTTAAGGGAGGGCTTATTGTCGTCCAGATTATTTTCTACATATATAAGTATATACTTATTACGTTAATGGATCTTTAGGTTTGGACTTAATTTTGTATTTTTGGATATAAAAAATACCTAATGACCCTTGTTGGGGCCTTAAGGCCCAATAAGCGATGTTTAGTAGATACGAGAGTTTTGAACGGACTTTTGAGAAGGGAAAATGAGTTTACGCAAGTGAATTGATGATATTTTGGAGAAAAAATGGTTGGGTAAACGTTAAGATTGGATTTTGGAATTTTGTCAAAAAGTGTCGAAATTGAGAAAATTGATGAAAATAAGGTTTGAAACCTTAGAAAACATTCTATAAACGTACGGGTCATGTCGAAATTTCGTAAAAAGTTTATACTTAGAAATTTTCTTAAAAACATGATTTTTGATTTTAAATAATAAAATAATATTTAATTATTTTATTTATTTAATAAATTCACTAAAAGACGAAAAATATAATTTTTTCTCGAAACTTCTTCGGATATGTTTACTATGAGTAAAAGTTTTCAATTTTCACCGTAAAATAATGATTTTGAAGTGTCTAAGTTTACCAGAATGTAAAAAAGCTTGTCGAGATAGATTTTAAAGTATTAATTATAAATATCTATTTATATTACTTATCTGATTTTCCTCTAAAATAGTATAAGTATGCATTATCGGGGAATGGGATTGATATGATTGTGGAGATAATTCGTAAACCATCACACCATTAAAACTATTTTTGGTAATTGTACAACGCGTCTAAACTCTATGCATCAAACGTGAAGATTGTTTTGGAAATGGATGATTAAAATGGGACATTAACTGGACTAGGTCGTGTGCGGCCGTCGTTGCATTTGCTTGTGTGATTGAGATTGGGTTGCTAAAGACTTGCTTGAGGTGAGTTCTCGTAGCCCCACTTTTTACTGGTTTTTCCTTTGGGGGAAAATGATACTCAAATGTGTTTTGAAATATTTTCAATTGATCTGTGCGAAATGTGGATTTGTTTTTGGGACAAGATATGTGCTTATGACTGCTATGTGTATGTTATGTATTGATTTACTTGCATGTATTATGTTTGGCATGGCAAGGTTCTGTGTGGTACTTGCATGTGCTGTGTTTGGCATGCAAGGTTCTGTGTGGTTTGCCCTAATATAGTGCTCCAGCTGGTAGGCCCTTTAGGTACGTAAGTGATATATTGTGATTTGACTAGCGGGGATGCTATGTCTTGAATTGTTAGCATATATTCACTGTCATATAACACTATTATCCACTGTTGAAATATTGGCACAACTTTTGGGTTTACGGTCAAACCTACGAGCTCACCAACATTATTTTTGACGTTTTCGAGTATCATTTTCAGGTGAAGTAAAAGAAGATTAGTTTGGTGATTTTGATAGCAGACTTAGAAGTATCCCGAGTGGAATTTCATGTGAAGTCTTGCTTGCTTGTTGTTTGATTCTAGTATTTGGATGTTTTGGATTAAGTTTGGATTATGGACCCCTGTGAGGGCATTTGAATAAGTGTAAGAGATTGTGGATTTTAGTTACGATTTGGGACATCACTCGAGTTTGTTCGAGGTTGATGGTCTTCATAGCACTTGGAGTTTATGCAATGTAGTTTTCTCTATTTTGTATCTTGTGTTATGATTGATCATTATATTGCATTCATGAGTTTTTGCCATTGTCGGGGTGTGACAGATTGGTAATCAGAGCCATGGTTATAGAGAACTAGGTGGATTGGCCTAGACTATAACCTAAGATCCGTCGTCTAGGTGCGTATAGGATCTATGTGTGTGGTGTTCCATTTTTTTGTACTTTTGTATGTTAGCGGTTTAGTGCCTGAGTTATGTCAGTCATTTAAATGGGTGGGCTCAATATTGAATATAAATGGGAAAAGATGCGAATATAAGTACGGTGGCCAATGTAATTATAAGCGTATCACAACTCACTCATACTTAGTAATGTTGTTCACACAAATCGATGTTGACACCGTAGGGTGGTGTTATGTGTATATCGGTATATATAGTTAGATATTCTATATATATTAGTTTTCCTACTTACCTAACGTTGCCCATGTTCTCCCTCGTATAGATAATGCCACTAAGAATGAGGACTCGAAGTGCTGGCCGACCTGCTGTCAAATCACTAGGAGGGGGAACGGGTGAACGGGTGAACGGGTTGGTAAAGGTGGAAGGGGTAGAAGACCTAGGAAAGGTAATGATGAGCATGTTGATGATTTGAATGGTCAAGGAAATGACCAAGGTATGGGAGCTAATAGGGGTGTAGAGGGAGTCAATGGGAATGTAAACGGAGCCAATTGGGAGCACCCGAATTCTCGACGATCATTGCCCAATAATTACCTAACCTCTTACCCGCCATGTTGGCTCAAGTTAGTAACCGAGGAAATGTTAGAAATCAAAATGGTAATGTGGTTAATGAAAACGTTCAGGAGAACGTTGGGAATGTGATAGTAAATGGCAACCGGGTAGGTTGTTAATATAAGGAGTTTTTAGCTTGTAACCCTAACGAATATAATGGTAAGGGAGGTGATGTAGTTCTTACTAGTTGGATTGAGAAAATAGAGTCTGTGCATGATATGAGTGGTTGTAGTGTTGACCAAAAAGTGAAATACACTGCTGGTTCATTTGTGGGTAAGGCTTTAACGTGGTGGAACTCTCAGATCCGCACGCTAAACCGGGAAGTTGCTGTTAGTATGTCATGGAGTGACTTTAAGTTAATGATGATACAAGAGTTTTGTCCTAGTCATGAGATATAAAAGTTAGAATATGAGTTATGAAATCACGCCATAGTTAGGGCTGGCCATGCTACGTATACTGATAGGTTTCATGAGTTGGCGAGGTTAGTTCCTCACTTGGTAACTCCAGAAAGTAGGATGATTAAAAGGTATGTGTATGGCCTTGCTCTACAAATCCGTTGGATGGTGGCAGCAACGGAGCCAAAGACTATACAGAAGGCAGTGCAGATTTCTGGTGCACTGACCGATGAGGCTGTGAGAAATAGATCAATTAAGAAGGTTGAGAAAAGAGGAAATATAGGGGAACCTAGCAAGGATAAGAATGGTAGGGATGATAATAAGAGGGCTAGGACTGGGAATGTTTTTGCTACTACTGTAAACCCTGTAAGAAGAGAGAATACGGGTACTTGGCCCAAGTGTACCATCTACAACTCCTACCATGCACCCGGTGGGCTTTGTCGCACATGCTACAACTGTAACTGCCCGGGTCATTTGGTAAGGGATAGTAGAAGTGTGCCAAGGAATGTGAATCATGTCAATGCTAGAAACCCAACTGTTAGGGCATGTTATGAGTGTGGTAGTACCGACCATGT